>WBNH01007470.1:100465-249956 GCA_013401255.1 Urocolius indicus
GCACCTCAAATTCCCGTCCCTAAATAGTGATCGCACAGGCGCCAGATTGGCCCAGCCGGGCCGGGGGTGGGTCTGAACCCAGGAGTCGGGGGAGAGTCTAAAAAACTTTTACCAGGTCTTCACTGCAACCCGCTCCCCCTGTTACTAAGCAAAAGCAACTCCTTGCTGAACCATGACATTACACTGTCTTCTAACGGTTTCTCTTTCCCTCTCTTACCTTTCTTTGCTGGAGCTGTCATCCACAGCATCTAATCTTCAGAGTTCAATTCAGACAAAGTCCTGAATTTGTCAATGATTGTTTGCTTAAGATCTGCTACAATGTGGGTATTTCGATCTAGGGAATTTAAAGATATTCAAAATTCACACTCTCTGACAAAAATACAGCAGTTGATGAATACTTTGGAAAAAGTATTTTTGTTTTCATATTACTTGGTTTTTGTTTGTTAAGCCATTGTGAGTTCAAATGTTGACATGAACTGAAAATTATTTACTGGAGTATATCATATAGTGACCTTCATAAAAGAGCTCTGCTTCAGCCATTTTTTTAAAAGCCATTTTTTAACTGCATTTATTAGAGTAAATATTTATTTGCTCCTGGTCAGAGAAGAATGTTGTGATTTATTTAGGCACATATGAATACAAAATAAGATCTGAAATTCACAAAGTGTGTTAGCATCTAATCATTTTTTAAAGAAATACATCTAGTTGATAAAGCCATACATGGTAGCCTTCAGCGTTGAAGCATTGAGCTCAAGTCAAGTATGGGTGCTACTGCTCTGACCTGTTGGAGTCTTACACTGACAGCTTTGCTCTCCATGGCCGAGACTGGGAGACACATTAGCAGCCAAGCACAGTAGACATGGGGAAAGTTCAAGTCAGTGATCAAAATGTTTTCCATGGTCATGTTTTCTTTTTTTTCAGGTTAAGCCCATAATACTATTTTATGTATAGCATAACATACACTGTAATCCACAAGAAAAAACAGGTCAGTCCAAAGGCCCTGAACCAGACCTTTTGTAAATGAAAGGTAGTTCAAGTCCAGTGATTATATGGCCAGGAGTCTCAGATATTCTCATTAACATTTTGCCTTAGCTGGAAAGATGCAGGAAGGTTAATGTTTGTTAACATATTCTGTTTTTCTTTTGACAAAACACACAGCTACTCTGTCCAGCCCAGTATAGAATCTCTACACTCAAGCATCACAGAAAACATTAGAGTTGTTTAGGAACTGTATCTTTAAGCACTAGGCTGTATGTATTATAGCATTGAGGTAGTTTAGGACAATGCTTCTAGTAGTTCAAAACTTACTTCTTCATGCTTTTTAGATTATTGTTTGTGAAGTGTTTGTTGAAATTACTATGCTTCAGTGAATCGGTGAAAAATCTATTGCTGAAAAACCTGAACATCTGAGCAGCACAGCACAAGCAACTTTCTATACAGAAATCAATGTAATATTGCTATAGCACTCTATGAGTATTGTGCTTGATTGTCTACAGTAAGATTTTTCCCTCTCCAAAGCACCACGAAATCTGGCCATTAGCATTAGGAAAAGAATTATTAAGTCATTTGCATATGTTTTATTATTAATCTCATTCCCTCATAAGGAAAAAAAAAGCTAACGAACTACTTAGTAAAAAGTCAAAAAGGCTTCTCAAGCTTGTATAATTCACATTTGTTCATTACATTTTCATCTTATTTCCTGTCATTTTCATTAGACCTCTGACTGTTTTTTGTATTGGTTTTTGTGCTAGCATCTTTTTCCAGCTTCCTGATAAATCAAAATTTCTTTGAGCATCGTATCAAAATTTTGCATAAATTTCATATCTAGACACAACTAATTATCCAGGTACAGCAATACTAACTACTTTGTGCATACAAAACCAGGAGTGAGATATATAGTCATGTATATAAACCCAGATTTTTTTGAATGCTGACTGATTAATTGAAGAGTTTTCTGTTATTTAACATTAACACTGGGATTTTATATATATTTTTTTACCTTGTAAGCTTTCGAAAAATATTAAATTGCCTTTTTTTGACATCACACTTATCCAGCTGTCTGAGATTCTCTTGTACCGTTCACACTTAGACCATGGTCTTTGTTATATAGATGACACTGGTGAATAAACTGCTATCACAGCTGTGTTAATGTAGAATGCAGTATGTTTTATTGTCTCAGATGTTCATAAATACTTGTACTTTGTCAACATCATTATCTTTAATAAATCTGTACTGCAGGCTGTACATCAGTACATTTAGAAAAACAGAATTAAAATACGTGGGGTAAATAAATATTACAGAAGGCCTGTTTAAATTCATGTCACAACACTAAAGTTATACCTCTTTTCTGAAAAACAAGATGCCTTAACCAGTCTTCCTCAGAAGAAGCTCAGTCTAGAGAGGGGACCACAGCATCTGTAGAGTGGGAGAAGATGAATAACCAAGAACAAGGATTTACTAGAGAAGGACTATAGCTGCGATAATATCTCTAAAGAATGATAGAACAGCAGAATATAACCAATTGCAATTTGTTGGAAAAAAGGGTGGTGTATAACAGGACTGTATAGCTAGGAAATTCATGATGATCAATTCTGTCACCTTTCAAGCTGAACTCAGGTTTGTGCTGTCTAAAATGCATATAAGAAGTTGAGTTGGCCAGGCTGGGCTTTGCTCGTTGCTTGGAGGTGTGACCAACTCTGAAAAGGCTTAACCAGCATGTGAGGCAGGCGTCTGGAAAGCGATGAGTCTCTGCTCCTTCCCTCCAGAACTTATTCATGTAAAACTCATTACTAGACAAAATGAGGCTTTCCAGATTAGCTCATCCTGACAATAGAACGTTTTCTGCCTCTATGCTAAAAGTGGTGAGCAAAAATCTATAGGCATCCCAGAGAACATTTAGTTGGTGGGCCTGTCCATGAGAGTGGGCTCTCATTTGTGACACCAAGCAGCCAGTGAACAATATGAGCAGCCAGTGAGTAATATGAACTGACATTCAAAATGCTCCACCTCCTCTTATCTCTAGAAATTTGGGCAACAAGGCCTAGTGTCTTCTTCACATCACAGATCCTTGCCTTGATTTGCTTGGTGACCTTAAGGCGGATGCCTATCCATCTACTGTTTTCAGTGTCAACAATTAGAAGGATTAACTTCATAAAGGGCCTTTAGATCAGCTGGTGAAAAATGCCATCTGTGAGCTGACACTAAACAAGCAGGCAAAAATTGCCTCTTTGCTCTCACAGAACAGCAGCACACACTGTGCCTGGGGAAGGGGATGCTGGAGATCAAGCTCCAGTATGCAACTCAGCTAATTAAACATCAATAAAATCCTTTTGAAAGAGGGAATTTTGCTTCACACTTCTGTGTGTTGAAATCCAATCTGTAAATGTTTGTTTTCCCCATTTTAGCTCTTCAATTTATTCCTCAATTTCCTAGCCTTCGAAATGATAATAAAATGTGCTAGATTTGAAATAGAAGTCTCCAAAGAGTATTTTGGCAATCTGTTAGGAGTTGCAATACCTATGGATTACCCAGTAAATCTAAATTATTGACACTCATGAGAGATTATTTCCATTTATTTTGTTTTATTGTGTAATATTTTGCAGCTATGGCTGCAGAGCTTTTATTAACTTGTGATAGTTTGAAAACCCTGGTAGGTGATTAGATCATTTACAATGTAAAATTAGGGCCTCCAAAATACAGATGGTGCTAAGCAGTGGAGCCATCGCACTCCCAGTGTTCAGCCTCTCCAAGGATTCAATCCCTACCTTACTGGTAGGGATTGGATTACAGACTTTTTGTTTGCTAATGATAACAGTACATTTTTTTTTTGACCTGCTGTAATAGAGATAAAATACAGAAAGACAGCACAGAGCAATTTTAATTTATACAAAGAAGTTAATAACAGGAAAAGTCTTTCCAGATACAAAGATAGTTTACTCATTGTAAATGTGCTTTCAACCATTTGGAAGGAAAGTATTTTTCTCTGTTGAACTGAATTCCTTTTCATATTAGCATGAATCATCTAGGTATCTTAAAAAAATATGATGCCACAAACTCACTGCTGATCCTCAGACAAGTCATTCTATATTTCTTGCCTCTAAAGTAAGATAACTCATCTTGCATAGCTGTTTGGTTTTTTTTTCTCTCTCTCCACATTGCACATTAGATGGATCTGAATTTTGTAGTAAAAAAGTAAAACAATATGTCTGCTCATGAAGAACTTGAACAGACTCAATCAAAAACTCTTGAGAATTTCAAAGGATTCAGGGGAGAGTAGAGGACAGATAGAAACTCAGTCACTTACTGCAGATTCTGAAGATATTTTTTTCTGGACAGCTGGAACACGGCTAAGATATGTATTCTGCCCAAGCCTTTCAAAGGTTAGCTGTAAACACCACTGATGCAAGCAGTATTTACTCTTCTGGACAACTTCAGCTCTTATCTGGGTTGATAGCTTGAATCATAAAAGGGTCATGTCTGTACCGAGTTTTATAAATGCAGATTGCCAGAGTAACCACATACACAACCAACACCATCTTTTTCATCTAAGTCAGTGACAAAGATGGAAGAAGACTCCAGAACTGCTAGTTCCAAGTCCTGCATTTAATGGAAGACAAAGTGTCTTCCCCTAGATACTCACAAGTATAAAAATATATTACTCCTGATGTGTTATGTCTATTTGAGGCTCATTTAATGCATTTTTACTGTCCTAGCTCAATTGATCCTGCTATAACTGAAATAAAAAGAGTTATTTAGAGAAATAGGTAAATGTTATGTAAAATCAGAAGCATGTCATCAAGAATTTTAGTTCCTACTAACCTACACAAAAATGCTACAGGGAGTGTTCACCATTTTCCCCAAACTGTCACTTCTGGCTTAGGTTTCTGACCAGAAATCAATGATAGCAGTTAATTGAAATAACAATTTGAACTGCAATTTAGGTGAGATGTGATTTTAAGTCCTCATCATCCATACATCTTATGCTAGCAGAATGTGCAATGGAGGAACAGTTACTTCAAATTGTAAGTATTAGTATTTGGTGGATACCTTTACAGACTGATATAAGTGGTTATCTTAGTACCTTTTTTTTTCCTATTAAGCAAAAGCAATAAATAAAAATGCCTATACACGCTACACATACAACTGCTATTCTAGGAGATGGAGAACACAAACCAGTACAAAAATGGAAAGGCCATAAAAGACCCTGTGAAAGTTCTGAGAGAGAAGAGCAGTAAATCCTTGGAGAACCACTAGCTAATTTCAGGCTTTGCTATCATTCTTTCTGTAACCATTTTCCTGAAAATCAAATCACCATAACAAACTGCTTGCAAACTCAAATGTGTACAGATCTTTTTTTTTTTTTTAACTAGAAGCCTTGTCAAGTAAACATTTGAGCATCCTTTAAAAACAGAGGTTTAAAAAGTCACCTTTTGTGTGGTTCTGTGTCTGATCTCCAGCAATAAATAAGGACACACCACTTACTAGCAGAATAAAATCCCAGTCCTCTTTTTTATCAGTTGATTCCCTACATGCTTTTTTTTTTCTCCCAAAAGACTGTGCCATCAAATGTTTACAATGTTAAATAATAATTTTCTATAAACAGAAAACTCTACATATGTAGTTAATTTTCCCCACCAATATTTGACTAGTAGCAGGCAAATATTTCAAAAGTAAGTTATCATAGGGCTTAGTTTTCTGTATTTTAAGGAAGCCAGTTTAAGTGGCATTTAAATAAGGAATGTAACCTAAGGAGTTTGGCAAAGGATCCCTAAATCATTAGTCTTTTTGAAAATCTCATCTGGTCTTTTTCTCCTTCTGCATTTTAAGGATGACTTGCCAGAAATGTAGGCAATTGCCCCTTTCACTAGTTTAGTGGCTTATTAAGCTCTTTTCATCCTTGTTATTCTAATAAAGCAGTGAAGTTTCTACTCATCTATGGGAACATTCAATTTACCTACATACCTCACAATGGCTAGTGGTGTGCAACTACTTTCAGCAGAGTTGACTCAAGGCTTTTAAGTCATCCGTGCAATTGAATGTCCCAAAAGAGCCAATGTCATCAAGTACATTGGCAGAGAAAAGTAACAGTGAGCACGAAGGAGACTCGTGGTTAAATGGCATTGCAGCTTCTGCTGCCACTAAAGATGGGAGATGTGTGAGAACCGGTGTGGGATATCAGAGCTGTTGCTATTTTTGCCCCCTCACAGTACCTACCAGTCCAGACATCCTTTGCTGCCTTTGGCAATTCTCTGTTTTGCCTTGACGTAGAGCTAGCATCACTCTTCAGATGTCTTTTGGAGACTGAATGTGTGAAGAAATGTGTATGTCTCAACCTCAATTTTTATTTTTCTATTAAAGAAGTCTTTGATACTAATAGATGTTTGGGAAGAGATGAGATGCAGGTTGTTAAAAATATTCATGGCTGGAGATATTGTGATTTATAAGTTCTACAGCTAAAAGACTCTTCTTCTTTGCATTTATTTTTCATCTTCAGCATGTTCTTTGAATGCATCTTACTCAGATGGTCTATGTCCTTTCTACTGTCACCTCTTGGGTGTCTGATTCACAGCTCCTGTTATGCTCAAATTCTCCAACAAAGCACATGATAGCAGTTGTTGTCAGGCCTTCAAACAGAAACTTTCTATACACTTGGACATGCCATTATCATGGTTTTTGCGACAAAGTGAGAATCTTTTGGAACTGTCATTTGTTATTTGTTTTTATTTGTCCAATAAAAACACAGGTTAGTCTTTGATTTCTCTTACATAGCAATACAGACTTAAACATCTTTGTATTATTGTGGTTTGCTTTGGTTTGTTTTTTCCAAGGAGAACTCTAGTTTTGTTTCTCATTGGTTTTATTGTTTAGCTGAGTAATTTGAACAAGGTTATTTACTTATTATATGGTATGATCTAATCATATCAGTGGGCACATTGGGTTAAACAAGGTTAAAAATCACACTAATTTATTGTTATGTGAACTTTACATCTTTAAAAGAAAAAAGAAGAAAAATATGTAACATAACTCATGACAGAAGAACAATTGAGAAAATACAGGAAGTCAGCACAGGGACACTTTCACAAATTAAAGCAAAAATGGATGAATTTTCCAAGCATTCTCTCTACTGTTCAAAATAAAATTTGTAAGATCAGATGTCTATGTATGCTGTGGTATGTGTCCTTTTTGACAGTGTCATCAACAGAGTAATTTGCTCACTAAAGACCAGTCAAAAAAAAAAAAATAAGAAATTTCCTTATGCTTCTGATAAGGGGAGTTACATTAACAACATTTGCCGTAGCATTGCACCATGTTGAGTTCTTGTCAGAGCTCACAAAACTAGCTGAGCCAGGTCTTATTGGCAGTGAGATTGCAAGCTTCTAGCAGCTCCCAAGTGCTTCAGAATTCAACAGTGATTAAAGACGAGCCACTCTTCCGCTCCAAACCAAGACCATGACAACTTGTAAAGCCACAGAACTGACCTAAGAATATAATGTTTTGGATATAAAGTTAAACTGCTATGTCTGGTAATTAAGAATCCCTTTGAGCCCTTGGAAAACACAATATTATAAGTCTTTTGTTCTGGACAGATGCCACTCAGTTTATTCCATCAACTAACAGTTGTTCCCTCCATAGCCTTCAGTGAGAGTGGTGGTCTGGTTCTGTGAGCAGGGATGGTGAGTGACAGTTCTGCCTCTAGGATAGCTTTCATCCTCTGTTTGCCCTGTGTGATACTGTGTTTTTCGGATGTGCTAGAGAATTCCGGCAATAAGAGCGTGTGGCTAGAGTTTAATGAGGAAAATAGACAACTGCATTGCTTGAGAAACAGAGTCACATAGGAGTTTTGTGGCTTATCCTGAAGTTTTTCAGACTAATTTACCATTCCACTAAAACAGTTCAGTACTGATTACATCTTACATTTACGACCCTTGTTTTTTTTTCAGAGATTTTTTTTAGAATACGTGAGGTTAACTATCCTTTGAGCATGCTGAAGTTCCTACTCTCTGCAGACCTAACTTAAAATGTTACAAATCAAAAGGTAGAACAGCATGCACGGTTGGCATTGATGTAAATAACTACTTGACACTCAAAGTAATAGAAATGAAGTATTTTTTATCTCCTAACTGCCAAATTGTATGACTGAGTAGTGTATGTCCAGTTCTATAGTTATAGCATGGAAAGTAATAGCCGTAAGTGGTAAATGCTTTGAGGTATCTAAATTACCTAAAGCAGCCTTTTAGTAACTGTGAGATATTTATGGTCTCACCAACTGCATGACAATCAACATTGTATCCAATTGAAAAACTAGGATTTGGCAGTTTCTAGTGCAATATAGCTCCAATTTTGTGGTCCTACTGGAATTTGGATAACACAATAAAGCTGTCACTGGTTTAGGAATATATATTGTCCATTCAGTGCTCCAGAACAGTACATATTAGAGACAAGAGAGAAAAGCTTTGTGGACTGGCTTCATTGTTGGAAAAAGAAATATTTAAAAGAGCAGCTCTTCAAATCTATGCAGCTCTTTAAGATGTTACAAAAAATATGATGGAAGTCAAGGAGTCATCAAAGTGATTTTGAAATAGTGAAAAAAAAGAGAAGAATCTGAATCTATCACTGTGCTCTATCTGCACTTCATCATCTAGATGTCAGTACTGAATTCACAGACTGTTGCTATAAGGTCCAGGAGTAATGTGATAAAATAAAAAATAGAATGAAGGTTTGGATTGGAATACAAATCATTTTCTTTCCAAGTTATTTTGAAGCTGACGTGGAACAAATTGCTGCCTGCATTCTCTTCGGTCTTACCAATAACAAACTCATAAAAGAAACAAACAATACAAAAACTAAGTGAAGGAGAGCTCTGCTCTCCAGAGCTCCTGCCCTTGATCCCTGCAAACTGCAAGAATCACTCTACTTCTCTTCCACACAGTCTGATTAAAAGTTTTTTGAAATTCTATTTCACAGCTTCAGCATTTTGAAAATGTTGTTACCCTCAGTTCCTTTCAACAGTCATAAGTAGAGGTCTCCGGAGAGCTATTCATCTCATTCTAAGATAGGCATCTAAGACAGGTCAGCAAATGGTCTTCTGAAGATAATTCTATTAACTATAAAGGGAAAGTAGATTAGATATCTAACTTTTAGAAGTCTGCAATTAGAAAAGATAATTTTCACCCATCCAGATACTTTGAGGCAACATACATTCTTTTTTCCCCCCCATTTATGATATAAAACCTCACACTGTTTTCAGGTAGAAAAGTACACTACACCCCTGCTAATTTTGTAATCCTGCATATGGCTTTCAAGCCTTTCCATTTTTCCTACTGGCAATGACAGAATACTACAGGGACATTGCTTTTTCTTTATTTTTGGGTGTAACGGAAAGCAAAAGTGTCTGAAAACTCATAAAAAACACTGTATTTGTCACCTTTTCAGCTCACATTCAAAGATTTCCAATTCATTTATGATTCAAAGAATCATCTAAATATTAGGATACTTATCCAAACTAAAACGAAATTTCAGCTTCTTGAGATTCATCTGTCATTGATGATAATAATGCCACGAAGAAAAACCCAATTATCTCCCTAGAGATGAAGTACTGAGAACAACGGTAGTAAAAACTGCACTTACAGAATTTACAGCAATGCAAAGCATTGAGCTACCAGAGACATGAGCAAGGAACGTGGGAGACATTTCCCATTATTCATACCAGGAGCTACACTTTGCTCTTTGCTGAAAACAGACCCCTACTGAACCATATGCAGAAAGTCAGATACTATCCACCCCAAACAACTGCCCGTGTCAGTTCAAATCGCTCATTGAATGGTGATACCTCACCCATTTCATGCTCCTCACCCTTCTCTCTGTATCACTCCTTTGTTGTGACCCTTTCTGTCAGAGATGTTAGTTTTAAAGCCAGCATGAGATTAACTACATAATGCTCCCCTTTCAAGCCTGCCTTCTCTTTATCTCTACCCAGCCGAGCTTGACACCAGGATGCACCAAACCTCCCCCAGGGACCGCAGCGACTCCCTGTAGCCTGTTTGCATAACAGCTCACTTCTCTTTCTAACATGGATACAATATGAAGAGGGGCCACATTGTTTCCAGAAATAAAACAGATTACTTTAATCCTAAACCTACTGCAGTGCCAGCATAATAATTCCTTTTTTGCGTTGTGTTGTTTTTTTTTTTTAACCACATGTTTAACCATTTCTAAGGAAGCTAAAAGAGCTAGTCACTTGTTTATATGTGCTTACTGTTTAAGGAACAGTCCTCAGCTTGGATTATTAAGGATTTGGATTTTTTTATCCCCTAGTTTGAACAAATACATCCAGGGGAAAACACAACACAACACAACACAAGACAACACAACACAACACAAGACAACACAACACAACACAAGACAACACAACACAACACAAGACAACACAACACAACACAACACAAGACTACATAACTCTTTACCGGTTTCCTTAAAAGACCTATATTTAGAGTTTTCTCTCAGTCTGCCCAGTCGTTCTCCAGACAGCCATTGTTCAAAGGTAGGTTCACATTCTTTCAAGGAACTGTCATTACTACATTTTTTCATGAAAGTCTACATTCATGGTCTTTTCTGATTAACCAGGTAATTGTCATCTTCTATCAGGAGGCTTTTTTTCCCATGTTTTTTCCCTGTATTTTTACTCTCTGCACAGTACATTGATTTACTTGTGTTTCCACTATCCCATGCCATTCTGACCTTTTCCCTTCAAGCTGCAGTATTAGCTGCACTAATAAAGTAGGACAAATACTGCAGTATTGTCTCCTTAAAAGAGAATAAGACTTAACATGAATGTAATTTATAAATCAAATTTACCTCTCTTAAACTTTTGCCTCTTAAACTAAGTCTGTAGTAATTTAAGTCTCTCTAAACTAATCATTTCCATTCTCTATAGTCAACAGGGATAGGAACTTACAGAGGTTGATTTCTCTTCTGCTAAGATGCATGCTCAAGGCAGGCACCTGCAGGTAATGCTTGCTCCTACCTCATTCATTGAATAAAAGCAGAGCCTTGATGAACTGGCTTGAACTTGATATGTAAGTTTTGGTAGGCTCAGGTTGCAGGATATGAGTTTTACCCAGTGTGTCTGAATACTTTTAAGAACCTCTAGTCTTAAAAAAAAAATCTGAAATAATCTTCAAATGAAATGAGGAGTGTTGGATCATTTATCACATTTCGAAATGAAAATTAAATTGATTGCTGAGGAATGATTTAGCAGTGATTACAGAATTTTGTTTCCATTTCTACGTACATTAGAAAGATAATTGCTCAGATGTTGGAAAAAATGATTTAGTGGTAGCTTTGATTGTGTATCACACAACAATACCCCCTTTATATACTTCAGAAATACATATATTTATTATGGTAATATGGGGTTGCTAAGTACTGCTCAAGCTTCACGTCTTACTGAGAAGAGGAAAAGCAATTCTTGTTTTATTTTACTTCTAGGTTTATGTCTTTATACAAATTTTGTCCTTTCTCAAATAGATTTTGTACTGCCAACTTTTGCAAAGCTTGGAACTGCAAGTATCCTAAAGCAATGATTCCCATGATATATGTAGAGATATAAAAATCAGTGATAAATATCAATTCAGATAAAACCAGCATCCTGCTGAAGCATTAATATAGCTATGTTGAACAAGAAAGTATCAGTAGCTTTCGGAATTAAAACTCTGAATGGATTCTATATACCTATTCTAAATAAGCTTCGTTCTGCCTTTGCAGAATAACAAGTATTTGTGGAGAGGAGAAGCGTGTGATGCGAGCGGAATGAATTTATTTGCCATATGCATTTACTGCATTGTTTTTTCTTGATTACTTCCTCCCTCTGCCTCTTTAGACCTAGGGCAGTTGGTGCTAACCTAATTGCCTCCCAAACCAGAATTACTTTGAGAGAAGGATCCTGCTTATGCACTATACTTCCCATGCTTGCCTGTGATGTTGTTATCTCCCTCCCTGTTGCTTTCTTACATCTGTATGCAAGATTAGAGTCAAGAGAAGGAAATATCTTCTAGGTAGTATTAAGTGGGTGTAACTTTTGGATAGTTTTACTAAAGACATGCCATAAAAGCATAAAACTGTTTTGGTTGGAAAAGACCTTTAATATCATCAAGTCCAACTATCAATCCTTACTTTCAGGTCAGCAAGCAAGGAATACAGTAGTTTTAGGATGTAGCTGTCAAAAGCTTTGTTCTTTCACTTGACGGTAGAATCAACAGAATCACAGAATGGTAGGGGTTAGAAGAGACCTCTAGAGATCATGTAGTCCAACTCCCCTCCCCCTTCCTGTGAAATCTCACAGGAACATGTCCAGGTGGGTTTTGAAAACCTCCAGAGAAAAAGACTTCACACCCTCCCTGGGCAGCCGGTGCCAGGGCTCCCTCAGCCTCACAGCAAAGAAGTTTTTTCTCATGATTAAATGGAACTTTTGTTTTCCAGCTTTTTTGCATTACCCCTTGTCCTGCCACTGGACACTAAAGAAAAAAAGCGGTGCCCCAACCTTCTGTCATCCATGATTTAGATATGTGTAAATATTAATGAGATGCCGTTCGCCTTCTTGGCCACGAGGGCACATTGCTGGCTGGTGTTTAGTTTATTATCAACCAGGACTTCCAGGTCTCTCTCTGCAGAGCTACTCTCCAGAAGGTCAACCCCCAGCCTGTACTGGTGCATGGGGTTGATTTCCCTTCCCAGATGCAGGACTCTGCACTTGTCCTTGCTGAACATCATGAGGTTCCTCTCTGCCCAACTCTCAAGCTCCTGCTGAATGGCAGCACAGCCTTCTGGGGAATCAGCCAGTCCTCCCAGTTTGGTGTCATCAGCCAACTTGCGAGGGTACCCTCAGTTCCCTCATCCAGGTTGTTGATGAACATGTTGAATCAGACTGGCCCCAGAACCGATCCCTATGGAACTCCACTGGCTCTGTCATTCAGCCGGCTCTCAATCCATCTCACCATCCACTCATCCAAGCCACACCGTCTGAGATTTCGGATGAGGATGTTATGGAAGACAGTGTCTAAATCGCTATAGTACAGCATAGAAATACTGAGGGAAGTCTTACTCCTTTAAGTAAATGTGCTGTAGCCTATGCCATTGATCTGTATATAGAGTATAACATGAGGAGAACTATTTTGGACACTATTAATCTGGTGTTATAAGGGGATTCAGCCAGGACTCAAGAGGACAACAGAAGTCTCCAGCTGTCTCCCCAAAATTACTTCTATGTTTTTAACAAATAGTGAGCTTTTTTTTTTTTTCATCTGGTGTTATAAGGGGATTCAGCCAGGACTCAAGAGGACAACAGAAGTCTCCAGCTGTCTCCCCCAAATTCCTTCTATGTTTTTAACAAATAGTGAGCTTTTTTTTTTTTTTTCAAGTTAGTAATTCATCCTGAGGAAAACTGATTTATGATTAACCAACCTAAAAATCATGAAGTCTCAGACCACCGAAACCACATATGTTATCCATGAGCAGTAATTTACTCTTTCTGCTTCTCAGAGGTAAAAGAACATTTTTATCAGCTTCTGTCCAAAATGTGTGAAGCACATAGGAAAAGTCCCAGGCCACAGTATTATTTATTATTTACTTACTTTATTATTTACAATATTGCAAGGGGAGCACTGTGGCAGCAAAAAAGAGCTTGTTATGTCCCCCTCAGCATTATAGGGTAAGCTCTCATACCCTTTCTGGGAAGTAAGCTCATTTGGGTGCCTCCCTAGAGTACCTGTACACTAATGCCTGCAGCATAAGGAACAAACAGGAGCAAATAGAGATGTGGATGCCATTGCAGGGCTATGATGTCATTGGGATCACAGAGACATAGTGGGATTGTTCCCACAGCTGGCATGTGGCAACAGATGGTCACAGGCTCTTTGGAAAAGATGACGAGAAGAGTGAATCATGCTGTACATGAGAGCAGCACAGATGCATGGAGCTCTGCTGTGGGATGGGTGATGACAGAGCTGAAAGTGTGTGGGTCAGGCTTAGGGGGCAAACCAACATAGGTGATGTTGTGGGTGACTGCTACAGACTGCCTGGTGAGGAAGAAGTAGATGAGGTCTTTTTCAGTCATATTCACTGGCCTTGGTCCTCATGGAGGATTTGAATTGTGGTGATATTTTCTGGTGTGCATTTGCAAGAGTTGACTGAAAAGTTGATGATGGGAGGTGCTTTGCTCATGTAATACAAACAAAGGGAGATGTGAAGGCAGGAAGCAATCTTAGCTGCAGAGACTGATGACTATGATGGATAAACAAGGAGCTCCAGATTCAACTCAGACATAAAAAGGAAACATACAGGAGAAGGAAAAAGGGTCAAGTCACCAGAAGGAAAACAAATAATGCAAGGATGTGGTTAGGAAAGCCAAAGCGTACTTGGAGTTGAATTTGATGAGTGATGTAAAGAAGGGCTTCTACAGATACATTAGCAAGAAAAAGAAAATTAGGGAAAATGTGGGACCCTCAACTAAACGGGATAAAGATCATGGTGACAAAGCAGGTAAAAATGGCCAAGGCAGCCAATGCTTTCTTCCCTTTGGGAGCAGACTGAAATAAAAAAACTCTGTTTAAACATAGGAAATCACATTATATTTTTTTTTTACTGTGAAGTTTGCCAAACACTGAAACAGGCTATGCAGAGAGAGTGTGGAGTTTCCATCCTTGGAGATGCTCCAAACCCAACTAGACAGAGCCCTGAGCAACCTGATCTTGTAGGCTGACCTTTGAACAGCAAGGCTGGACTAATTGCTCTTTGGAGATGGTGATTCTGTGAAGTTGTGACCCTGTCACTTTAAATTTTGGTTCTATTTCAGCCAACTGCTATTCACAGCCCTTCTGAGTTAGTAAGGCATAGAGTCTTTTTGCTATGTGGAGAAAGAATGGGAGAAATCCTAAAAAAAAAAAAAGAATGAAGAAATCCTAAAAGCCAAATCAGGCAAGTTTTGGGAAGAGATAGACACAGCTCAAAGAGGAGCTAAAAGAGACTTCAATCACAGCTAAAAGAAAACACATCAAATATCAACAGCCTCGGTTTCCCAAAAATAGCTTGGTAGGGGACAGGGGAAAGAATAAAGAGAGCTGATAAAACAACACAGCCTATATATTTCATGTGGCATTATCCATGGGCCTAAGCAGATTTCACTCTTACTTGGGACCTATCTAACAGAGGGTAAATTTTACAGAATGAGAGACTTATCATCCAATGTGACAGAAAGTGATCCATGTTGTTAGTATTTTAGATGATGTCTCATCATTTTCCCCAGTGCCTTTATATGGATATTGAAAAGAAAGAGTGATTGATTTAGAACCTGGAGGGTCTTCATATCTTTGGCAAGTAAGACAAAGCAGGCTATCAGTCCTCCGATTACATTTTGTAGAGTGGATGTTTTCCAGCTCAATGCTTAACCATTAACTTTCTCAAGGTAAAATAACTACACAGCATGGTGAATATATTGAATAGTGTAGAAAGACAGAAGAATCTTTAAATGGGCAAGACTAAATCATCTATCACTGCAGTCAATGGTGTGTCTAGTCCAAATCTTGGCTTGAAATTTGACTGGAAGGAGTCCGTGAGTCAGGTAGTGAATAAGTTGGTTGTGCATAAACACAAATCAAAAGTGGTAGGTGTGCAGAGGTGAAAGAAAAATGGTAAATAGAATCTAAAAAAGTTTTTAAAATTTGCATTACTAAGTCTGCATTCTTAAAGTGCTCATTTATTTTTTTCCCCAAGCTTTTTTAATAAAGAACCTAATGTCTACTACTGAACTGATGCCTGAGGCCGGATAACTATGGAGATAATCTGACACATAAAATATATATATATATAAAAAAGTAAGTCTATTCTGCAAACTTTCTGACTAGATATAGTGGAAAACAGCAAATATATCAAAAAAACAAACCCCAGACATACACTGCAGTACTTCTTTGACCTGAAGGAAAATTTATTAGCTTCAGTATCTAAAGATGGTGTAGACTTTCTTAGACTATAAAGTTTTAAAAAGAGTATTTTTACATGTTTAATGGAGAGATAACCACTTCTGTTTCATAGAAAGATACACCTACATACATAAGGGCGCACACACACGCACACACACACTGATGTATGAAAGTGATATTATAGTTAGAAGATAATACAAAAAGGAGCAGTCATCAGTGTACCACAAAGCCATGAAGATATGTACTAATGTTTTTTTTGAAGTTACTGGAAAAGAAAGAGATCTGAGACTCACAAGGCCTCAACTGACTCTTGGGAGACTATGAGGAAGGACCAGCTTTATCCATATTTGAGTATGTCAAACAAATAAGCTAGCTCTGTTATCTATATTCATAGTGAATTTCTAAGGTCAAGTAGAATCAGAAAAAGGGGACAACAGAAACATATCCTCCAGACCAGACTTAAAAGTCTCAAAATTTCACAATTGATATCAGCAGCAAAATTCACCATGCTAAAAATCACAGCCATTGTATTCCTTACTTTCTGCCCTACTGTGTCCAGAACAAGTAGGTAAATTCATCTCACAGTTACAGCTATGTAGAGCTCCTGAAACTAGTAAACTGATCGCTATAGTATACCTCTAATAAAAAAGCTGAATGCTTTTATAATTCTTTTCAGCAGCAAATTCACATAAAGCATCATACCTTTCATCAACTGTGATTAATCTCAGACTACTATAAGATTATTAAATCTATAGTGATTAACATCTGATATAAACTAATGCCAGAATTTACCAAAGGATAAACCTGTGAAGGAACTAATTGGAATTGCTGGAATAACTACTTTGCTGTCTCTACACTACAATTAATCCAAATCCTCGCTCAAAGCCATAATCTTAGCACAAAATAAAGCAATTGTGTAGTGAGTGCACTTTTATCCCTGTTACAGAAATTATATTACAGTGCTCCTTTAGGTGGCATTTATTTAAATCATTTGTCAGTAAATATGCACAGGGATAATGGGTAAAAAGTATTCACAAAGCAGTTTCTTGCAATATTGCAGTCCTTTGGTGTCTGCCTTTATCTGGTAAATTTGGAATTTCTCTTTAAATATTATGTTTGTTAATTTAGAGAAACCTCCTTCACTACCATAATATAGTTAAAAATTTATCAATATTACAATACTAAACTTCATTCTAAAAGATATTGTGTTTTCAGTGTTTTAAAATCACATTGGTCTAAACCAAATCTGCAATGAAACATCTGTCTAATCATATTCTTATAGTTATGGAGAGAAAAATAAAAGAATCCCCATAGCTCCAATTGCTTTTCTAATAAACTATCCCCTACTTTAAAAAAATAATATAACTCTATAGAAAGCTAGTTTTAATGG
This sequence comes from Urocolius indicus, assembly GCA_013401255.1. Classification (NCBI taxonomy): domain Eukaryota; kingdom Metazoa; phylum Chordata; class Aves; order Coliiformes; family Coliidae; genus Urocolius; species Urocolius indicus. The sequence goes on from WBNH01007470.1 coordinate 117,827, forward strand.
GATTTGGGAAATCTGGATGTTCTTCCTGAGACAATTATGAAAGTCAACTACCAAAACTCTTCATTGTTCACTAAATGTGTATTTTATTTACTCCAGGATGGTGTGAAAAATATCAGTCATGGAAAAAAAAGAAAACGGTCAGGGTATACAGAGATCTTACAATGTCAAAACAAAATGTTTTTCATGTGAATGATGCTAGCATGAAAATACAAATTATGAATTAAGAGTGAAGGGAGAAATTCCTGATCATTAAATACAGAAATGTGGATTTCTTTGTCTCCGTTGCAGCAGCATATAGATATTATCACAGCTATGTCTATCCTTAAATTGGCATGCAATTACCAGTTCACTGCTTCTGGAAGGTATAAGCTCCAGAAGATTACCTGTGATGTTTGAAATCCAGACTGGGTATTTAAGGAAGCAGACTGACTTGGATCACTCAGCTTAAAAAATCTTATTTCTATTCAGGCCAGTTGCAGAACAATTCAGTTATCGGAGAGATAAAAGGAAAGAAATATATTTTTTTCCTGAATGCTTTACTGTTCTTATTGCATAAAGAAAGTGTGTTTTGAAGGTAAATTGTAAATTGGAAAGTTTACATATAGATGCCAAGGATGTCTGCATAGAATCAGCCATGGAAGAATAGGTTCCCATTGCTGAACCTTGTGTATATCAGACATGCAATTAATTTAGATGGCACACAAACTCATAAAATCTGCAAACTACATCACTGATCCGCAAATTATTTCCCCCAAAATAGCGTGATTTTTCTCCTTTTTTTTTTCAAAGGAGACCTATCTTTATTCCCACTGTGCTGAGATAGTTATTGCACTACAACATCCTCAGCACCTCGAAAACTACTATAATTAATATAACAAATACAAAAAAAAATCTTTTTCTTGTTGCTTCCTTGAATTGCTGAATTTCTGCCCACCTCAATGGCCTAAAATTTCACTTGGCAGATTCCAAACCATGCACAGTGACTGCTTAAGATTCAATATGAAGAACTTTGAACAAGAAACATAAACTGTATCTCAAATAGGGTGTAACATTGTGTAAAATGCTTGTGTCTAATTCTGGCAAATTGTGAGATATCAAACTATATGTTTGTATTACTCTGATTTACAGGCAAGCCATTGTTGATATTTTGGTGGAATTTAAACTTGTATGAATACTATTTTTGCTGTCATCCCAAGGACTCTGCTTTGTAACCAGGCAACCATGATATAAAGAGGAGCATTATAGTATAATTTTTTAATTCTCTAAAAATTCTATAGTTATTTCTCTATACTGTTCTCTAAATTTCTCTGAAGTGCTGCATAAACACATGAGCCACAATGTGACTTTGGACTGCACTATCTATATTTTCTATATTTACCTATATTGTGGGTGATCTTCATAGCTTACTTCTGCCTTCAATTCTTGTTAGCAATTGCCAGTCATTCCATTTTCTACTTCGTGGCAGTTGATACAAACCAAAAATATGATTTGTTGTTCTTCTACTCCAAAGATTCTTTTTACAGGACACTGTGGAGCTCAGCTTGGTCATTACTTCTTTCTATCTAAGAGGTCATGAGTCTTTTGAGCTGTATTGGCACTGCTGGGCTATTAACTTAGTGATTTCTCATCTAAACAGCGTTAACATCTTTCACTTTTCCCAGTAAATGATATGAAATTGGGATTCCAGTGGGAATTTTCATATAAGACAGAGAAATTATAATGGAAGGCTGCTGATAATAGAATTTGTACCTGTTCCTCTAACTTACGGACTTCATCATCAAGCAGTCAAACAAACCTTGCAGAAGATCAGTTAGCAGTTGTGAAGAACAGAGGTTTTTAGCTGACATCTCAAGTGGAAAGTGCAGAGTGGGATGGAATGACTGTATGGAATGAATGAATGTATGGAATGAATGTGGTATGAATGCAACATTAAAGTTACCCCTAGCTTTGTTCCCTTTTCATCATATTGGACTAATACAAATCTCTCAAAGCTAATGCTCTCATTTATTACCCACCAGCCTCTAATGGGGAAGTATGGCTGCCCACCTCATTCTGTAGATGGACTTGGAAAGAGCAACTTTGGCTTTGCATTGAGCATACTTACGTAAAAAATTTGTCCCTATATTCAAAGTGGGTTTTTTGACATGAAAATCATTTAATGAATGAACCCTGGTGAGGAGACCTTTTTAATTGCATGAGAATCAAGATTATACAGCATTACAGTTAAATGCAATATATAATTTGCAATGGATAGTGAGCCTTCTCTTTTGGAGTTTTAAGTCCATTTTTGTTTAGGCATGGGGATAAGTTCCTATTAAGCTTCTGCCACTATTTCTATGGAGGTACTTTGTCATTTGTAACAATAGAAAAGCATTAGTTTGCATAGAATTACTGATTAGACAGTGCTTTAACCATCATGCAGTAATAACTTTATGAAGAGATGAAAGAAGACTTGTCCAAGAAGCCAGTTTGTTGTAGTGAGAAGAGACAGAGGAGTGTGAAGAAATTTGTGCTAGATTCCTAAGGTGTGTTTAGTTGAGCTTATAGTGGAGATTTAGTTCAATATGTTTTTTATGTTGTATTTTACATGTACTCATTTAAAATATTGCCTGGTAGACTAACCCACTTTGTTTCCTAAGTAATGAAAAGGTATAAGAACAATACTTCTTTACCCTGAAAGTGATCTGAAAATTATCCTTTATATGTAAAGCTCTGAGATGCCAACTCATTTGTTTATTTTTAATCTCACATTATTTTGTGCGTTTTCTTCCTTAAAATTTTAATTTCTTGGTAAACGTGATTGTCTAAAAGCTCTGATAGCACTAAGTATGTTTCTAGCCCTCAGGTGTGCAGATGAAACTTTGAAAGCATTAACTGAGAGGTCTCTAAAGGCTTAGAGACTAGAAAGGAAACAAATTAAAATGTACAACTTTTAAAAATCTTGTTTTAAAGTCAGTCTTGTGATGTTTTGGGCTACGATCCCTAATTTCTGAATGTCTATGCTGATAAGATCTGCACATTAAGTTTATAGACACAAAGAATGTGAGTTAATGATTTGTGCCTAGATTTCCTTTATTGTAAGTTTTCACTTGCACACATTTGTTATTTTGTTTTGCTGGATATTTTGCCCGAATCAGACCATTGCTTTGCAAACTCTTCAGGTCAGATATTTTAGCAACCTCTGCAGTCTTTTGACCACACACTCTTTACGTGCTCCAAAAATTACATTGTAAGTAATAACTTTAATAAACTTGTCAAGGCTCCTTAGGAGACCTTTCATCTGTCATCTGCTTTTAGCTTTCCATTTAAACCTGTATCTCCGTTTAAATAAGGCAAGATGCTTTGACTTGAATTCAGTGGCAAATCATTCTAGTTTGCCCAGATATGTCTAGACTTCAAATGACTGCGGTCTTATTACTACTGCACACTTTATCTACTTTGCAAACAGGGCTGCAAATATTTTAATGCTAAGAAGAATGAATGAAAAGGTAAAGGAAAATGTATCAATCCATAGAGGACTGGACTCAAATGGAGACAACATTTACAAAAGTGTAACAGCAAACCAGAAGACAGGTTAGAATGCAAAATGGAACAAGTGTGAAAAGACTAGAAATCTCTTTAGGCAGGATAGGCTGTCTCTAACCATACTGAGAAATTAAGGCAAAATTGCATGTGATGGTGTACACCAACATCTGAGTGGAGATTCAACCGCGAAAGTGCCTCTATTTGGTATAACAGTACTTCTCTTAACACACAGTTTACGAGACCATAGTCCTGTTCTTTGACTCTTCAACTGACTCTGATTGTCAAGCTGATGAACGGTGCAAGCTTACTTCAGCATAGATGATGCCCGAGGCATCCAATTTAGGAACACAAACAAGCATTGTTTGGTATAGGGACAAATCCCTATCCAAGCCCAAAAAAACCCACAAACCAAACTCAATACAAACAACATAAGAGCGAGGCCTTAGATGTTGAGAACCAATTGCCCCCAGGAAATACTTGCAGTCAGTCTGCACTGGCTTCATAGAGACCTGGAGAGAACTACAGTTGTAAGGTGACTTTCTGGAGACTAGAATTTGTTCCTCACAAATAGGTGGCAAACAGCTTAAGCAGGAAGTTGATGTGAGTAGTCATGATCCCTACTGTATTATTTTAATTTATCTTCATACTGCAATGGTTTTTTGACAGTTTAGCCATTCATCTGGCAGAGACATGACAGAAATGATCCCTGGAGGATGGACATCATTCTGAATTGTCTGATAGATAACCAAAATAATTATTCAAGTGGATGGTCTGATGCAGCTAAATATATATTTTAAATTTTACATGTTTAAAACAAAACTCAATCTTTTGACATGTTTTCAAACTATATTAAACCAGTTTAATTCTGAGTTTTTGTTGAACCAGGTATTGTTCATCTCTCACATAGATGTGTTTCTTTAGACAGCCTTAAACCATAGCACTGAGAGACTAGGGGGACTTAGCCTGGAGTTTCATGGGCATCTGATTTAAGTTTCCCAATTGTGTGTTGTACTCTTTTTAAGAAGAGAGATCTCCTGGAGGAAGGAGAGATTGTTGGAGAAAGTGGAACTTTTTCCTTCCCTTAGGGCTACTGAGAATCCTCAAAAAGAGAAGACTCAGGAGACTGCAGGATGGAGTGAGCAAGAAAGTTGTAGTAGAGGGAGCTCATGAATGATTTGAAAGACTACAGTGAGGATCAGAGAGCAGCCCAGCAGGCTTGGAGGTGAAGGGGAGAACTTCTTGAGTTCTACAGCAAATAAAGCCATTCTGAAAGCTGCTTAAGTTAGCTGCAATCGTGGACTGTCCTTCAAAACACACAGGACTTGGAAGAACTCAGAAGATTGAATTTGCCTTTATGTCTTATTTTGTCTCCCTTTTGAAAAGCTACTTTTTTGGGATTTAGGTTTAGCTTTCATTTGGACAAAACTTTTATTTCTGAGCCTTCTACAGACACACACTAACCTAACTTTCAAAGAATCATCCAGGGAAAAAAAAGGTTATTTGCATTTTGTAAAAATATAGTTGTTCCACTCTCAGCAGAGAAACACAAGAAACCTTTAACAGGGCATTTATATAATCTTAAAAGCACTTATAAAGCTCTCGTTGGATTGATTCAAATCTACAGCCACAGTGTATTTCAGTGAAAATAGAGTGAGCAGCTCCTTTCCCCACCCCCTTCCTTACTGCTCCTCTGCAAGAAAAAAGGAAAAATATCATTTAGATCTGTGTTCCTTGCTGCATGAAGCAGCAAGCTTCTTGGCAGTTTCACTGATACTTTTCTGACTGCTAAGCTTCAAAATAGTTCTGAACCTCAGCCATTTTATGAGGCCAGCAGTGACTTGAAAACATTGATGCCTGTTCTTTACATGGAACAAGTCCTGATTTCTTCAACCCTTCTGAAAATCCATTCACCTGTGACTGCAGAAACTAGAGAGATAGGGCATGCAGTGGGAACTTGTGTATAGATGTATGACCATTTCCCCATAATTTCTGTGAAAATGGTGCTAAGTTTCTTTTTGCAGGAGTGAGGAATATCTGGTAAGTATGTCAGTCCTCTTTCATGAAACAGAATAATTTTTAATTGCTTTATCACCACATTCAATTGTAAAATGCTTATCCACAGATCTAGGTGCACATTACAAAATTTAGATCAGAATTAGGCAACCATTTCTGTAACAACCCCCACATAGCACCAAAATAGCTACTCTGAAAGCGAGTGATATGAGGCAGATGATTAAATGTCAGTGAATTCTAAAGACTGTTTCTACTAGGGAGCACAAAGAAAATGATCTTGCATTGTGCTCTAAAATGTCTCTTCCCTGTAAGCTGATCGGCACAGAGTGATGGTTCTTATGCTGGGCATTGGCTTCTTGACTCCTTTTTGACTCCAGAAGGTGTGCACATCCACTTGCATGATCAAGGTGCATGATCTAGGCTGAAACAGCCTTCCCCACGGAATGCTCTTCAGCTGACCTCCTTGCTTTCCACTTCAGGATGCAGTGTTTCTGCAAAGGGGTAAGGATAAGACAGGTCTGAGGTAATGAGCATGAAGACAATACTTAAATTTCACCCAGAGTGGAACTGGTAGCTGGAGAGTGCAGATGTGAAACCCTATTGTCAATATTTATTAATGACCTAAGCAGAGATCTCTGTTAGCAGAAAACATGGCATAAGTGCCTTTACGTGCAGATTACTTGGCCATGTGATAGGCCACTTTGCTGATGGACATTACAAGGGTAGTTTTCTATTTCCTCCTAACTGAAATCACTAGGCCTGTACAATGTGGTAAGGAAATAGTTTATTAAATTACAGAGTATCTCTTATCGACTGCAGTGAATTTTAAAAATTGCTCATACTTCTCTAAGAAAATTCTGTGAACTTTATGATATCCAGTTGGCAGCTGGTTACCAGTGGTGTTCCCCAGGGCTCAGAATTGAGACCTGCTCTGTTTAACATCTTTAACATCTGTTTAACATCTTTATCAATTATCTATATGAGGAGATTGAGTTCACTCTCAGTAAATTTGCTGATGACACCAAGCTGAGCAGGTATAGACCTTCTTGAGGACAGAAGGCTCTTCAGAGGCACCTGGACAGGCTGGATCAATAGGTCAAGGCCAATTGCGTGAGGTAAACAAGGCCAAGTGTCAGGTGCTGCACTTGGGCCACAACAACCCCAGGCAATGCTACAGGCTTGGGGTAGAGTGGCTGTAAGGAAATCTGTTAGAAAAGGACCTGGCAGTGTGAATCGACAGCTGGCTGAATATCAGCCCGCAGTATGCCCAGGTGGCCAAGAAGGCCAATGGCATCCTGGTTTGTATCAGAAATAGTGTGACCAGCAGGGCCAAGGAATTGATTGTCCCCCTGTACTCGGCCCTGGTGAGGCCACACTTTGAATACTACATTCAGTTCTGGGCCTCTCACTACATGACAGACACTGAGGTGCTGGAGAGTGTCCAGAGACAGGCAAAAAAGCTGGTGAAGGGTCTGGCGAATAAGTCTTATGAGGAGTGGCTGAGGGAACTGGGGATGTTCAGCGTGGAGAAGAGGAGGCTGAGAAGAGACTTGATCTCTCTCTACAACTACCTGTAAGGGAGGTGAGGGGTTCAATCTCTTCTATCCAGCAATGAATTTTAAGAGGAAATGGGTTCAAGTTGCTCCAGGGGAGGTTTAGATTGGAGATTAGGAACTTTTTTACCAAGAGGGTTGTTAAGCATTTGAACAGGCTGCCCAGGGATGTGGCAGAGTCACTATCCCTAGAGATACTCAAAAAACACATAAATGAAGTGCTGAGGAATATGGTTTATTTGAGTGATGGGCCTGGCAGCATAAGGGTAGTGGATGAACTCGATAATCTTAAAGGTATTTTCCAACAGTAACGATTCTATGATTCCATGTTATTGTCCCTTTCAGTTTTGCAGCTACCACTGATCTTTCCACATTTGCATTCTTATGATAATTCTTCTCCAGCATTTTTTCTTAAGCCACATTAAGGACCTAGTTTCTGTTCTGGAAGAAGCACTACATAGCCTGAACAAAATCAAAATCACCAATGATTCTCACCAGTGCCCACCTGAATAAACAGAAGTGCTTTGACCATGCAGGACTCTTTGTCATATTACTCAGCATGCTGAACAAGTGACCACCTTACTGTATTTTATTCTACAGACAAATTTGCAGTCTTCTACCTAGAAGAAACAGCATTCCTAATGTAAGCCACATGATATACTTGCCTGTACGTACCTTGAATACACACAGTTACAGTGAGAACAAAACCTGATCCACAACAGGCTGGCTGTTCCATTGGTGCTACGGTTAGAAACAGCAGCTGCAGTGCACTCTATCTTGCCTAAGCTAAGAGTAATTACCCTCTGCCTGAGACCTTGCATATAATTCATGGGCCTAGATTTATTATCCATGTAATTAAATGAAAAGACCATTTTTTAGTGGATAAAACAGGGTGTGTGTGATCTTTAAAAATATAGGCTGAAAATTCCAAAATTACGTGCTGAAGTTTGGCTCTTCAGATGCTCAGACAATTTTGTATAGGCTGCTTGGTTTTTAGAAATAACTGGCAATTTCTTTTTCAGATGGGAATGTTTAGTACTACTGACAAGTAGGCCACCTATCTGCAAGTGCCTCAATATGGACTGAGAAAACCAAATCTTGGCACCCAGATACAAACATTGCGTCTGTGAAGTTTCTATTCATTGTGAAAAATCTGCTTTTTTTTCCTTCTTCTTCTCCTCTAAGTTATTCTGCTTTTACGAAATTTCTTTTTTTCCCCTCTCAGCTCAGATGGTTTCAGATATTTCCCAGGAAAATCTACAAAAAACATAAGTCTGCAGTGTTTCTTCACTTTCATGGTAAGGTCCTATTCTGACAGGAAAAATTTTACAAATACTTTGTGTTCATGACCAAACAAGCTGGCAAATTTATAAGCCTTAACTGAAATAATATTCTGATACTGGAAAATAATAATAATTCCAAAATATTTATGAAGATTTTAAACTTCAGACTAAAATGAAAATTAAGGTCTTCCCACCTCAATATATTTCTAATATAACTGTCTCATCCTTAGTTTGTTTTAGTGATGTCTTAAGAAAAAGCAGAATATTCCTCTGATTTTTAAAACTCATCATACGATTGATGATTTTAATCACAAACAAACAACACAGTAGATAATATTGGGAAGCCTTCAGTGGTAATTCTGGGGTTTTAATTTTTTTTTATTTTTAAGTGAATGCTTTAATAGTTTCCTCTGAGGTTGCTACAAAATTTTCAGTCTGTAGACCATTTTGGTTTCAACATGACAAAAAAAAAAAAAAAGGCAGAATTCAGATTTGCCTTGAGAAAGAGTGGATAAGGTTTTACTTTTTCAACAAATTTTCCTATTGTTGAAAATAAATTTTAAGCACACTTACTTGCACATGAACATTTTAATTTATTTTTTCTGATTCATCTTTACATATTTTCTTATGATTTGTGAAATTATATTTATTCAGAAAACACTTAAACACATGCTTAACTTTGCAGTTGTTTCAAGTTACATTTTAGTCCATGGGGCTGATCTTATAAGCACTTCTTAAAGATTTTTTTTTTTTAATTGGGTCTTTTGTCAGTAAAAGAGCCATGGTAGAAAACTCTTCTCTCTCCATATTCTGCTTCGAATATTTAATCCATATCCATTTTAGAAAAGTGAATTCCTTTTTATAAAGATGAGTTTATTCTAAAATAACTAACGTGTTATTATTTGTTGAAGTAGAAAATGTTATATTCATATTGCCTAAAGTCTTGTTCCTTACCTTGATCTCATCTGCTTATTGCAATATATGAAAAAATTCTTTTTAATGTTCCAGGTTCAATACTCTGTAAGACTCTTCAGTTCATAATGGCAACCACTAGTTTTTTTAAACTGTCTTTTTAACCAATCTGCTTGTACAGGTTTGTGTATTTATGTATGGCTTCTGAAGAATTGTTGCATCAGTTTTAATATCCTTGTTTATTTTCTTCCATTCACTTCAGTATCCTTTCGGCTTTCAGATTTATTTGTTTCTTAACTGGCAAGAAAGAAAATCTTATCTGCTATTTAAGTTTTCAACTATTTGTGGCTTAATTTTGTATGTGACATGTCATGTTTACCACACTAAACTATACAGCAAAACCTTTAATGCTTAACAATCTGCCTGGGTTAATACAAATATATGCCTGATAAAGCTCTATTTGCTAAAGGTACCAAAAATGATGTGTAGAAGCTCAGTGTATAGGTTCAGGGTAAGCAGAGAGATTTCTTGATAATGCCGTAAATGTAGACTCAGAGAAAATTCTCTAGCAGTTACAATGGTTTTATATGGACTTGTATAGGGATAGTATACACCCTTATCCTAAAAAAAATCCTAAAAAAAAAAGTGTTTTGAAGCTTCAAGGCTCAAACAAGAATGTAACTATTTTAAATACAAGTAGCCCAGAGTACTACAGAGCTTACTAGAAGACACAGTCATATGCAACTATCTTTAGCAATAACATTCAGTGAGTACTGGATCACAGTGACAAAGTATCTCTTTGCAATTTAGAATCAACAGCTACATATTAACACCTCATTACTCAATGGATTTTATTATCACATTCCTCTAAACTTTGTTGCCATTTGGATATGAGTAATACCATCAAGCGCTACAGAAAAATCATGGAACCTTCAGCTATTATCTCAGGGTAAAATATCATTCCAACTTGGTGAATTTAAAACCATTTTGAAGGTGAGATACAGTACCGTTAAGTATCTTTTAACCTTACAAATCATTACAAAAATACACCTTAACTAGAGTTAAAAACAACTATAGAGGTGGATTTTTTAAAAAAATGTATACGACAGGAAAACTTGTGAGAAGCTCGGGAGTATTAAAATGAAAACTAGACCTCAGCCATTTCCGGGGATTTCACATTATGTCTTTGGTTTGGGATTCTAGCTGTCTTCATTTGAATTCTACTAATCTTGTAAATAATAAAACAGATATTACTGGTTCAGCTGCAGGGCTAAAAGTTTTTGCTGGTTGTTAACTGGAAAAGGCCAAAGCAAATTCATCCAATGAGCATTCGGTGCCTTAGAAGAAAAATTGAAAAACTCTATAGGAACAGATAAATAAATGTTTATTCACCTCCTTCATAAAAATGTCTCTATTGCATTTTCACAGCAGTTTCCCTAGGACTAAAACAATTACGATATTCAAAAGTCTTTACAGTGATGTAACTGGTTTAAAAGTTAAGTTGCTGTAACATTCCGATGTGCATTACATATGTCTGTCATTTCCTTTAGAACAGACCATCTTCTCTATAAATGCATATGAAAATGCCCTACTATATGAAATTAAGGCTTTTACTGGCCTACTGTCTGCACTAGGACATCTTCGATTACACACAACATTAGTATTAAGTGTCTTAACTGGATTACTTCGGACAAAAGCAATAAAAAGGTAATACTACATGGTAACAAAGAATTCTCAAAAAGCAGTATTTACTATGCTGTTCTAAAAAAAAAGACAGCTAAGAATTCAACCAGGAATTGATGTCAGATTCCTGTTTCAAGATTAAGAATTTCATGTTCAATTATTGTTTGTTACTCAGCCACTAAATGCACGTTGTTTCGCTGTCTTTGGCTGTCTGTTCTCATTCGGCATTTACATGTACCTTTGTCACCTTCAAACAGGTTTCATTTCACCTAACATTAGACATCTGGAAGACAGTCCTCTAGCCAAAAGTACACATCTAGGCTACCTCTCTCTGGAGCTGACAGATAAAACAAAGCACCTGCAAAAGGCAATTTATGTCACTTTTTTTTTTTTTTTCTGTAAGGAGAAAGTTTGGAAAGAAAGATGCCTATCCTACAGAGGTAGAGTTTGACTAGCTGAGGTTGGATCCCTAACTCCTGATAGTTACTGAGGAGAATCCTGCTGTAGTAACTGAAAGGTATAAATGTATGTGCAAGAGTTCAGTTATGATGTTGTTTAGTTGATGTTCCTGCAAATGAAGATATTATACCAAAACATGATTTTGGTGTACAGATGGTGACTCTAAAGCCAGTCCAAACTACATATATCAACATTTACTCTTGTAATAGGACAAGGCTCACCACCTTGCTTCTTTGGGTAGGTAAATTTTCATATTTTCCAACAGTTCCTTCATAGTTTTATATCCAGTTACTGTGACACCAAAACCCAAAGAACCATGAACTGAAATGCTCACTCTTGTATCTCAGTCTCGTCCCTCATGTATGATTCTCACATTGCAGAGCTTCAAGTAATTACCAGTATTTAGCAGGGTTTGAAGAAACACACTTGTCCAGGTTCTCTGTTCATGTCTGCACATCTGGGAATAAGACTCCCGTGACACTGCTATTAATGGACCTCAAGGACATTGGCTATTTCAACAAGTATCCCTACAGCCTTTCTGGAAAATGTGTACTGTTGCAATAGCTTCTGCCTATGAAAACAATTAGAAGTAGCTATAAACATAGCAATACTTTACCTATCTGTTTGGAATGCCAAAGACAGAGAAGGTGATTTCAGCTTAATTTTCAAATTTTAATGACTTTCCAAAAAGCCCTATCATTTTGAGTACACACCCTGTGTTTACCGTACTCATGTATTTATAAACAACAATCTCCTTCATCTTTTAGTCTTTGTTTTGCTAGGCAGAGTTCTTTCAGTCTCCTCTCATAAAACTGACTCTTCATTACCTCTAATACTCTTTTAGCATCATTCTGTACCTGCTCTCATTTTTCTCAAACGCACTTTTTAAATAAGCTGAGTTTTTAAATAAGCTGATCATTGCTGATCAGATCTTATGCTTTCTGCTTTCCTATACACTTCTACTGGAAATGCCTCAGTCAATATATGCTAGGATTGTATTTGCCTTTCCACCAAAAGACCATGAAACCACAAAAATCCTAGTGATTCCTTAGAACTTCACTTCTTTGGCTCTCACCACTATGCTTTAAGGCACCTTTATGTGACAAGCCTTGGAGCATGAAGTGCTCAAGAGAGGAACTTTGTTTGATACAGAACATATGTGCTTAATTTTATATATGGTATATTATTTCATCAGCTTCAGTTAGCTTTGTAGGATCTTGGCCTGTCTCCTCCGTCTATAAATAAATAATGACAGTTTTATAAATAAATCAGTTTCTAACCAGCTGAAACTGTGTTATCTTTGTAACTTTTACCAATCAATAGAGCAGCGTGAATGACAGGCACAGGTTCTGCAGTTTTAAAAAATCTGGTACAACAATAAATAAATATAGTTACATGTAAGAACCATATAAATATTTTGATGCACTAGCATAAAGTACATCATATGGCACTTCAGAATATGCCCAAACTGTTTAAACCCATGGTAGGCCAGCAAGTGTTGTTTTAGCTGGTGGTTCACTGTTCTCCCAGTGTAAATAGATGATCAATCATTCTTTGTTGTTACTGTTTTAAAGAATAGTTTGAAAGCCAATTTACAGTCAGTGTTCGTACTGCCTGTTCTTTTTGTTCTCTTATCAATACCAGGTTTAATATTTTAAAAGTGCATTGTTTTCATCTGGCTGCTGGAGTCTACACGTTGGGCTCTACTCTACTGGAACTGGCTGAGAGAACTGGGGTTGTTTAGCCTGGAGAAGGCTGAGGGGAGATAAGATCACTATAACTACCTGAGACGAGGTTGTAGCAAGGTGGGGGTTGGTCTCTTCTCCCACGTAATGAATAATAGGAAAAGAGGAAACTGACTCAAGTCAGGGAAGGTTTTATGGACATTAGGAAGAACTTCTTCACTAAGAGGGTTATTAAACATTTGAACAGGCTGCCCAGGAAGGTAGTGGAGTCACCATCTCTGGAGATATTAAAAGCTGTGTAGATGAGGTGCCGAGGGACATGGTTTAGTCGTGGGCTTGGCAGTGTTAGCTTAGTGCCTGGACTAAGGTCTTTTACAATAAAAAAGATTATATGATTTTGCCATTTCTTAAGTTCTTGGTTTTGGTGCAGGCACAAACCTGCAGAAACTCTGTAAAGGCAGGAAGAGCCTATCAATCTATTCACTGAACAAAAAAAAAACCAAATAAGAACACTGAGGTGGAAAAAAAAACATTACCATGCTGAGGATTATTGTATTGCAATGCAGAGCTTGCGGGAAGATGAACTTGAATTCCATATGCCTTCCTGTCCTGCTCACTCGCAGGAAGCTTATAGATAGCTAAACATCCATTTCTCTTTTGTAGCCTGAAGCGGGGCAGAAGTGTAAGGCACTGCATCCTTACTGTTCTTCTGTCAGGACATCTGGACTTACCATTTTCCACAAGATGTAATACAAAGAATGCTTGATTTTAACTACATTGCCACAAACTGGCCTTGCCATGTTCCTCTCACGATAACGACTTCATTCCTCCAAGTCTACCTGGCACAGGTAGAGAGGTCGCAGGATGGTGACAAGAGTCAGGCAGCAGATCTGAGCCCTGCTGCCTGTCATCCGTCCACCATGAGGACCACCCAGCTTCAGGACTAAATGGCCAAGAGGCTGTCCCCATCCTGGAGGGAAGCACGGAGCAGTGCGGTCGCAGAGGGGAGGTTACCGGCGAGGGGGAAGAGAACTCTGCTTTCCGCAGTTTTTCCTTCGGAGGAGGGCTCCGGTCCCCTTGCAAGGCGCAGGGTGCTGCCCCTCGACTAGGGAGGAGCCGCCTCTCGCTCACCAGGGCTGCCCTGCCCCTCTCCCTAAGGCGTGCCCCCCGCCGCCCCTCACCGAGGGAAGCACCAGCGTGCCGGCAGAAGGCATCCCGCACAACCCGTGCCCCTTGCCCTCCGTCCGCGGCGAGCCCCCGAGGACAGCTCCGAGGCGGCGGCCGCCCGGGGCTCTCGGCCCGGTTAGCTCCCGGTGGCCGCCGCGCCGCCTCGGTCCGGAGCCAGCGGGCGGCGCTCGCCCGGGCCGCTGCCGCCGCCTGCGCCCTCCGCTCCCCCACGGGAGGGTGAGGCATTGCCGGCGAGAGGAGGAACTCCCCCTTCTACTCTCCCCACCTTCCTCGGTACCCCCCGCCTTTCTCCTCCGGGGATACTGCAAAGAGGCAGCGGGCGACGGAGCGCTGCCGCCTCAGCCTGCCGGTGCGCGGCACGGGCTCGGGCTGAGGGCAGCTCTCCCGCCGGAGCGGCTCCCAGCGCCTTCTTCGTTCCCGCAGTTACCCCAGGGAGGGTGACACGGCGGGCAGGCGGCGGGGCGGGAGGGGGAGCAGAGTGGGAGGGCTGCGCGCAGATGAACGCTGCGACTGCGAGATGCTGCACGCCCAGCTCCCTGCCGGAGGGGGGTAGCAGCCTCTGCCTTCGCCGGCTCCTGCCTTTGCAAGGGCTGTTGCTGCCGCTGGACGCAACCTTCTCCCGACATGGAGCCGCTGCCTTCGCCGCCGCTGGAGTGAGTGAGTGCGACGGGCAGAGCTAGCCGGCTGCATGGATGGATGTGTTTAGCTTTGTGAAGATTGGGAAGCTCTCCGGGTAGGTGTTTCTTGCTGCTCCGCGGGAGCCGGGCGGTTACGGGCGCTGCCGTTGCCCGGCGGGGACGGGAAAGAGTAGGGGGGCTGCCCGGCGTGGGAACGCTGCGCTCAACTTCCCCGGCAGCGGGGGTGACGGGGCCGGGGTGGGGCGCCGGGCGCTGGCCGCCCCTGGCACCTGCCGGGGCCGCGCCGGGGGCTCCGCGCGGGATGGCTCCTCGCCCTTTCCCTTACAGAGGCACAGCGAGCGCGTCCCGCGGCGGGCGCTCCGCGCCGCGCTGACGGCCGCAGTTAGTTGGGCGAGAGCCGTGCCCGCCTTGAAACGCCTGCAATGAAGGGGCAGCCGGAGCGGTGCTGAGAATGCCAAAACGGCGGCCACGGGAGCCGGGACTTGGCAGTGTGGGTGGTGGTGGTGGTGGGGTTGAGAGGTGATGGTCGCGCCGGCTCCGCGGGTGCGGTTCGGGTAGCGGTCATCTGCCCGGGGAAGGGGGCGAACTTCTGAGGGAGAGGGGCAGCCCCTGGCCTGGCCGCTCCTCACCGCTCCTCACCGCTCCGCACCGCACCGCCGGGAAGGGGCTCCTGCCCCGCCGCTGCGCTCCGTGCCCCCGCCGTACGCGCCGCTCCGGGCACGCCGGCTCCTCCTGGAGCGGTATTTTTAGAGAAGCGGTGAAATCATCGCCAAATTCCGAGCTCAGCCCCTCTGCCGTGTCACACGATGATGAGTGCTGGGGCGCGAGCGGATTTGGCGTCCCTTACCCCGTGTTTGCGAGGCATGTACTTCGCATTGTTTACATGAGTGGTTGATTAGGACTGTTTTGGGTTTTTTTTCTTCCCTTTCTGAATAAACCTTCCTTTTAATGGCCTCGGAGTTGTGGTCTCTGGCTATAGACGGTTGCGTTCGCAGCTACTTGCCAGGCCCGAAGCTGCATAGATGGATCAAGAATCACAACAGCCCCTGTTAGCACGTTCTCACTGTAGTTAAATGTACCTGGAGGTGGCCCCTCTCAGTAACAGGGGAAATCGTTCATCATCTCAGAGATGAAATATGAAAGTACTCAAGTCGCAGGATTTTTTTCAGGGTTCTGGTGCAGATAATCTTCCTAGAGGATTTAGCTTTGATCACAGTAACTAGGAGTGTTGCAAATTCTTATGATTCAGTGGTTCCTACACCATAGTTACCATATCCTTTTCTGTTTGTGAAGCACATACGAGGTTTGAAGTCGATATTGTACAAAGGGGAGAAAGGCCTTGTTAAGGAAATAGAAAAGATTGCTTGCTCCAGCTGACACTCAGGTAGGGAGCTTGTCAAAATGACAGATGGTCTTTAAAAACCAAATATTGCATGACTGAAAGTTACAGAGTGCCACAGGTGCAGGCGTAGCCTTTATGCCCCAAAATTCCCACCATTGCACCTGGATGTGATTACAGCTCTGCTTGTGGCAATGCCAGCACAGAACAGCTGCTATCATTCAAGCACATCACTGTCTCATCCTGCTCACAGCAATTTTACACGATGTGACTGCTACAACCCTAGCAGCCTGCTTGGCTTTCCTTGGGTCGTGTTCAGGGCTGATACTGCTGGAGCTGCAGCAGCAGGAGTAACTGCAGTGGAAACTTTGAGGAGAGGGAAAATATGCTCATGTAGATAAGCAGCAGGTCAGTTACCTGGAAATAAGTATCATACTATGTGAATTGCTTGACCTTCTCTATTTATTTGGAAACAGTGCTTGAGAAAAGCTCCCAGGACTTCATGTCACACTTGGGCTAGAATCAAAGGGAGAGAAAGGGATATGCCCCTTGAAAATGGTATTAAGTTGAGTAGATGGCAGTTTTTTATATATGTATCATAAGCTTTGGTCTTTGTTGGTGTGTGCACCAGATCCGTAGCTTTCTGTATACTTCAGGACGTAGCTGTTGCCAATGCTGAGATTTGTATTTGAGTAAAGGCAGATTATAGAGTTTCTCTAGAAGAACCTGAAAGTTCTTTCTGAAATGAGATCCCAAGTTTGAAAGCTTACGCTTGGCTTCACTTGATTCAAGGAAGTACTTGGAGACTGAGTTTGTCTTGTGGATTGCAGTAAATAATTTTTATACTGAGCTACTCTTAGTTTCTAATTTTCTGGTTGCTAAATGACCTAATAGTTTACACAGGACTTTACTTGCTGTTTCCCAGGTAACAGCTAAGTATCTGTTCCGATTTTATGAGAGCTTCATGGAGCAGATAGGTTCCAGTGTAAACCTCATTTTTAATCCCTCTATGCGTTTGGATTGAAAAACTAGTTTGCCTGAAAATGCTGGTTCTTTCTTCATTGTTGGAAGGAAGGCCTTTCTGAAATAAATGAGGGAGATGGGAAAGAGTACTTAATTGAGTGTGATCTTGCAGGCAGATTACCTACAGAAAGCTGTTTTGCACTTAGCTGGTGCCAAACTTTTTTATGACTTTCAGTCTTTTAGAAATTTTACCTTGTTGTGCATTCAGATCTTCCTATTTTAGATTGCAAGTCAGCTATTACAGTTGTAGTCTATAGCCTTGATTCTGCAAGCAGTGGCAGGGACAAGCTTTGTTGTGCATTGCCACTGGAAGGGGCGCTTCTTAAAGTCATGGTGTAATTGTAATAGGCGTGGTGAAAGGTCAAATTTTGCTTTGATCAATAATGTATAAGGGCTTTTATCTAGAATAAGCTCAGAAGGGGTACAGAATCTTTGAAGGTGGCTATCAGAAATAAGATTTTACATAGTGTACATAAAACATTATTATATTTTAATTATCTATGCAGTTTTTTAATGTGGTACCTGTGTGTAGGGTCTCGTGAAGACTCTAATTTCTGCACTGCTTCAACAGTCATCCACGATTGCTGAGTGAGAGGGCAATATGGGCATAATCTGGAAAAGGGAAATGGAAATGTGCAGAAATGGAAGAGAATGCCAAACTGTTTTTACGACTGATGTAATCTCTAGTCGTCTTTTTATTTCCTTGCCTTTGTAGGTCTGTCATGTTGTGTACTCTGCTTCATGGTAAAGTTTGTGTTGATTTCTGAAAACTGGAGATACCCACCTGACATTGAAAACAACAATATCCTGTAGAAACACTGATTGCACTTTCACTGACGTAGCCTCTCTCCTACCCTGCTCTAGGAAGTTCACTGATCTAGCGATGGTCAGGAATAATTGTTTTGGTATAAATCTTGTGGCGTCATTCTCTGGAGGAAAAAAAAACCCTCACACAATCCTTTTCTTGTAATGAATTTTCAAGTGCAGAGAATGATTGACAAGCCTTGTTTAATGGATCAGTACTCTGATGTGGAGCTGTACGAGGCGGGTGAATATTTCTGTAGTGTAGGCTGCATAAGCATGTATGGAAGGGAGGATTAGTAGGATAGATAAGGTGCACATAAAAATTGCTGGATTAGGGTGGATCAGAAGACTGTCTTGCTTGATATTCTCTCTTAATTGCTTTTAGCAGTTGCTTGGAGAAAGAGTAGAATGAGCACAGATATGGAGGAAAATTCTTAAGCCTAGATATTGGGAGTGGAGGAATGCTGTTGTGCCCAACAGTGCAGTGAGTAACGTGGAGTGTTTTCATATCTAGGTAAGTAGAGTAAGAGGCACAGTTCCAAGTTTCTAATTGATACTGGACAAATAACTATGCAACAATAGGTCAGAATAGTGAGCAGAGGTCAGGAGTTTAAGCCTGTATTCATGGAATATGTTTTTAGTTTGAAAATCTGTTTTTTTGGAATGTCTGTTTTCATGTCTGTAGAGATCAGTTATATTTCAGAGCTTTCATAGAAGGATACAAAACTTTCATCTGGAAAGATAGTTGTCTAGATATCACCTAAATGTGGCTAAGTTAGGGTTAGTAACCCTCCAGAGTTGAGACACGCATCTCCTGTGCCCCTGCTACTTTTTATAGCTCTGCCAAATAACACTAGATATAAATTAACATAATTGTCCATATGAGTGGCTATTAACCTGTAAGCTATGGCAATAGTGGTAAGAGTGAGTTGGATGTGTCTGTCATGCAGTTACCTTTTGTGGGAGATGTTCTAATCTCATGCATGCCATTTGTCACCAGAAAGGAAGCCTCTCAAAAATAGAGCTGCAGTATGGGGTAAGAAATTAGATGTAGCTGTACCACATTGTGACTGTTAAAGTATAATTAATGGAGAGTTACCTCCGTATTCCAAATAGGAGGATACCATCAAAATGTAGACTGATCTTTAACAGTGATGATAATTTGTGGTATGTGACAGGTAAATTTATTGTACCTGGATCTTTTCTGCTTAAGTTTTGCTTTGCCACCCATGATTATTGAGTTTAAATTTATTCCATTAAAACTGGATATCCCTGCCATGCCACTTGGAATCAGCTTTAAAATAACAACAGAACAGTTCCATAAACTTGTAAGCTTGTCAGAGAGCGCTCAAATGTGCTGTTTCTTTCCTGTGGTTGTGCTAAACCTGAGACTGGATTTCTTGCCGAGGAGGAACCTCTTACAAAGTATTTGTTCATTGAGATGGGTAAATCTCACATTCTTTTGTGCTTATCTTTCCATAGCTGGGCATCTCTAATCAGGTAGACTGACTTGGTAGATGCAGAATTGTTTGGGCTTTTGGGTTCTTACCACTTTTAAAAGTGAAGAAAATATAAACAGATTCCAAATCTTGCAGTCTTACATTTGTGGCCTCGGTTTTTAGCCTTTGTAGCCCTATGCTCACTCCTGTTCTCTCCAGATACTGTCTTTAGATATCCTGCCAAACTGATGTGAAAGTTCATCTCTGGGATCTGTCTTAAAAATCTAACAAACCAGAAGCTGTGTTTGTAGATTCTGAACACTAGGCACTGGTTTTTACAAGGAACAGAGTTTCTTGGCTTCATGATTTAGTTATTTTTATGTGACCAAGCAGATGTATGTTTTCCAGATATAAGGTTCTGAGATTAGTCAGTCAGTTTGAATATTTTTTTTAAGGAATTTGAGAATATTTTGGGATGCTTATCTGTCTTCTCTTTAGTTTACCATATAGCATCTTTCTTTACTTGTGATTTTCCTTGTTTTTTTTTTTTTTCTGTAATGTTTAAAAAGTTGCCTTAATGGAGAGGCAATTAAAAGTGTATTTAAGTTACTGATGCTATTTTACATATTATTTTAAAAATAATTTTAATAAATACTCTTTGAAATGACAGTATCGTAGCTTGTAAGTTATTTTCAATATTTACAAAAGACTGTGTCAGTAGGAAAGCCTATGATTATCCTTTTCATGCTTAAAAGAGATAATTTAATTCTAAAAAGGATTTTATTATAATGGATGATAATTCAAATAACAATTGATTTCACCTTTTTTATTGAGGACTGCATTACATTTAGGAAAATATTTGTCTATTCATATTAATGTAAGAGCTTTACCTTATATTTTGTTATTTGTCTGTTTTGTTAGCTGACACACTTAATAAAGATGTGCTTTAGTGTCTGGGATGTTAGTAATGTTGTATGTCATAACAGCTTCAGCACTTTAGAGGTTTATTAAAACCACTCCTTATATTATGAACTGCTGTAAACTTGTCAAGTGGCCAGTGAACGATGATGCAACTCTGCTATATATATATGTTCTCAAAATACTGTTTGCCTAGTGCTTAAAAGATACAGCCAGAATTAACCTTGTCTCTGGAAATATTTGAAAAAGAAAAAAAGAAAAAAAAGAAAAAAAGAACTCAACAAACTCCAAAATCAAACTGCGTAAGTTATTCTTTTCTTTCCACCCTCTCTTCTACTGAGTACTAAGGAAGATGGAATGAAAACTTAGAGAATATTGCTCTTATATCAATCAAAGCACGTGCAAGTTTAGTGTAGTGTTTTCATTTCTAGGAAGATGAGTTTTCTGTTTGCTTTTGGGTTTTGTTTTGGTTTGTGGTTTGCTTTTGACGGTTTTAATTTTTTGAACACTTCAATCTATGATGTCAAGTCCTTAGTGACGTGGTTGAATCAAGAATCTTGTGAGATTATTTTATAGCCACAACTTGCATCAAAGTTATTGTGTATGCACATTTCAGTCAATCTGTTGATAATCTTACATGTTTTGAGAAGAAATATTGTTTTTTTTTCTTTCCTCAGTATATTTTGGCACCAGGAGGAGCCTCAGGTATTTTATAGTTATTGTTTAATTTTGAGGATTTTTTGTTTGGTTGGTTGTTCTGAGAAACCTACTTGTCTTTTCAGTTTGACAGATTGACATGGGAAATTGCAGTTAATTTGAAAAATAATCCCTAACCAGAACAATAATACAAAATGAGGGTGTCTTTCCATGTTTTACAACATTCTAGGTTATTATGGAAGAGTACCAAGCTGTTTACAGAAAATACGAAACATGACCTGAAATAATAACTGAATAGCACATGATCTCAACTCTGCTGGTAATGTGGCAGAGAAGGGGTGTTTTACTGCTCTTGACTGCATTTTGAAGTAGTTATGCCAGTCTGTCATAATGTAGGATCTGAGTGAGATCATGAAGAATTGAGTAAGGTCATGTAGAAGCTGCAGTCTCCTATAAAATGAGCTATCATCTGGGAAGGATCTGTAACTGTTGAAGGCAAATAATGCAAAAAAATACATGTGAAGAAGGAAAGAGTAATTTTGGTTTCCAGTCCTACATACATGAACAAGTAGCTCTTTTAAACCAGGTGAGAACGTCCAGGTGCATGAGTTACTTGTTTTCATGACTGTTTCATAACCTATTTGGATCCACCACATTGTGGAAATTTGTAAACCTAAAAGGATATATTGAAGACTTTAAAAAGAATCTATGAGACTATCTTTCTGATAATTATGCCTTTAACTGGAAATGAAGCAAATAACAGTGCCAATGGTATAAAATTCAATAATGAATTTCATGTTCAAATCCTAGTGGAATCAACACTGCTTAAAATCTAAAGGTGTGTAGCTACATTGGAGTTAGAAACATCAAATACTCCAGGACTCAAAAGCCTCTCTGACCTAAATCAGGACTTGGCATTGAAGTATCTACCATTACTCCTTTTGTGTGGAGTCTGTAGAAACTCCTTTTAATAGGCTGAATATTGGGTATAAACTCAGAAATTTATTTTCCTTAGTTTTAATAACCAGCAAAGAAGAACTTAAGAATGTTTTGAATGAGCAAGAACACACTGGAGAAACAGAACGAGCGTGGTGGTGGGTAATGCAACGCTGCATCCTATTAAATCCTATAAATTTTTGCTGGTGACTTAAAATAGGAGGAGAATGTGATAAAAAGCTGATTAGTATCTTTTAAGCAAAGTCCCTTGTGAGATTTATTGCTTGGACAAAAATAACCTCCTTTGATGGTAAGGAAAACAGACGCTGATTGACTTGGGTTTTAAGAGGTGATAGTTTGTGATGATTTAACTGCATCTGGCAACTAAGCACTGTATAGCCGCTTGCTCACTCCTCGGCAAGATGTGGGGAAGAGAACTGCAAGGGTAAAAGTGAGAAGGCTCATGAGTTAAGAACAATTTAATAATTGATATAAAATAAGAATAGTAATAAAAATAGGAATAATAAGTATAATAAAAATTGTAATGAAAAGGAAAATAACAAAAAGAAATGAAACTCAAGACCGACAAATGATGCAAATGTGAACAATTGCTTGTCATGAGCTAAGTGATGCCCAGCAAGTCCCTGAGCAGCAATTTTCCCTGCCAACCTTCCCTTCCCTCCAGTTTTCTATGCTGAGTATGATGTCCTATGCTATGGGATATCGCTTTGGTCACCTGTCCCAGCAGTGTCCCCTCACAACTTCTTGTGCATCCCCAGCCTACTTGCTCATGAGGTGGGGTGAGAAGCAGAAAAAGCCAAAGCAGAATAGGCCTTGACACTGTGCAAGCACTGCTCAGCAGTAACTAAAACATCCCTGTGTTATCAGCACAGTTTCCAGCACAAATCCAGAACATAGGCCCGTACTAGCTACTATGAAGAAAATTAACTCTGTCTCAGCCAGAACCAGCATATAGCTTTATGTGCTTGCTTTTCTTTTTTGAAGAATTTTATTATTACAAAAACATTGTCAGTGAGTGCTGAATGTATATATATATTTTTTTTTCCATTTCAATTATTATAACATTAAGTGAGAAGAATTGCCATGTATCAGTTTTAGGGATAGGAGTTTGGAGAGTTAAGGTTCTGGAGAATTTGGAAGATTTTGGGAACCATTGGTGAAAGGAGATTTATACAGAGAATAAGATGAATCGTAGAATGGTTTGGATTGTAAGGGACCTTAAAGGTCATCTAGTTCAAATCTCCCTGCCATGGATAGGGACAGGTTCCACTAAACCAAGTTACTCAAAGTCCATCTAGCCTGGCCCTGAACACTTTCAGGCAATGGGAGGTCCACAACCTCTCTGGGCAACTTGAGCCTCACCACCCGCACATTGAAGGATGTATTTCTAATGTCTAAGGAGATGGTGAACACAAAGAAAGAATATTTGTATGCTAAAGTCAAGTGTGGAGAAGGAATCTTTTAATGATCTGGGTTCTTGGTAGAGTTTGCTTTTGGATTCTTCTTGAAATTATTGAAACTTTAAGGAAAAGAGCCTTTGAATATTGGAAGGTATTATGAGCTGCAAGCTTTTTTTTTTTTTTTTAAAGATACCTATAGATAAAAAAGTATGTATGTGTAGACTGATGAAAACTACTAAGTGATTTATGTTGACAATCCTGAAGACCCAGAAAGTGTCTCTTCTGTTATTTTGAATTTATTTCTCTATTTGTACATTTTTGTTTTAGGGAGATGGGAGAGAGGAGATATAATTGTTGAGAATAACCTTGTTTAGGAAGAAAATGTAAAATCAGCATTTATGAAATTTTGTAGTACCGATTGTGCGCTATTTTGGATGAAGATTTTCCAGAGATTTTTTTCATGATATAGTTATTTTGTTCAGATGAACGGTTAGCCCTTCTTGTGTGCTTACACATTTATAGACAATACTTTTACAGCATTTTTGCAGCCTGTGAAGTTTTGCTTACCTTGCTTATAGATTTTGTGATTTCACTGTTTGTTTCTAATCTGGAATTTGTGATTATATTACTGTAGATTTGTCAGTAATCATATATTTATAGAGCAAAATGCCTGTTAGTCCATGACAGTAAATGACTATCAAAAGCACCAGCTGTGTAGAGCAAGCTAGGGATGTGTTATGGGTCTGACCTGCATGTATTTTACTTGTGCTCTCTATTTCACTGCAATAGAGCAGTAGAGAACCATAGAAGAAATCTGGAAATACTCTGTATATAAGAAGATTAATAGAACCATGATGCTTCATATTCACCCAAATGTCTGAACAATGCCACTAACTTTGGCGTGCTCTAAATGAGGCTATTGCAAGCCTGATTTTCCTTGAAGCAGGAGCTGTAAGAAATTGGAGATTGCACTTGCACAAAAGACCACTCCTTGGTAATGCTGAAGTTCCAGTTTTTCCTTTGCTTGTGATATTAGGCCTTATTCCCACAAATAATGGAAAGTTGTTACAGCACTACCTTTATACAGACTTGCCTACGCTAGAAAGAAGTGCTCTGTTTAACACTGCAATCCATAAGACCAGTGTCACTTGTTTTGACTGTGCAATGTGATTAATCAACTAAAAATGTAGTTTATACTACATTTCAGGTAGAAATGACCAAAATTCCTGTGCTTCTTTTTTAACTGATATTAAGTTATGGATCATAAGAAAGAATTTGCTTTTCTTTATTTTTTTCCTTGTTCAAAACATCAGATGATGTTAAACAAAACGTTAACTTTCATCTTTGAAAAAAGTGTTTTCTTTCCAGGCAGCTAATTTTCTCACAAAGCTGGCTATCTGCCTAGGTTTGGCTGCTTTGCATTATATATTGGATGCTACCTGTCATGTTTACAAGGGATGAATTCACCTCTGACTGGGCATACAGTGAAGAGGAACAGAGAAAAGCTGCACATGAGGAATGATCTGCGCTTGGCTATTCTGTTTTAAGGGCAGGGTGAATAGAGGCTACAGCCTGTAATAGGGAAGGAGTGGCAGAAAATAGAAGAAATTGGAGGAAGAAAGTTAATGAATGTTGTATTGAACGATGGCTTATTTGCTGTGAGTGAAGTAATTGTTCAAGACTAGCTGATCTTTATGTGAAAGGTGGACTTGCATTGTTGCCTGGGTAGGATTTTATTTGCTTCATAAAACTGTTTGAATTAATTGGCTAGATGTGTTGTAATCTGGGTGACTGCTATCTGGGGTTAAAAAAAAAAAAGGAAGAGTTCACTCCAGCATTGTAACACAAAGAAGTACCTATATTTTTGTTTTAAGATCTGAGTGTCTTCTTGAAATGCCTTATTTGTCCAAGGGGTTTCTGGTAGCTGGGCTCAGGCTAGCTCAACACATACCATTATAAGGTGGTTCCTATCTCTCTCTCTATTTCTTCTCCTTAAGAGACACCGCAGTTACGATGATGAGTTTTCTCAGCTGAAGCTTGTCCTCCACACTTGATGCTTTGTGAGCCCTGTAACTTTTCTTTTGCCCCTCAAATGGAAATAACTTGACTACAAAATCTGTAGTAACTGGGAAATGTGCTTATGTTTTATTGTGGCTTATACCAAAACACAGAAGGCATTTGATTTTGTTTTTTTTTTTTTTTTTTTTTTTTCATTGGCATAGGGAAGAATTAGGAGTAAGTCCTGCACTCTTAAGCAGTTTGAGGGGGTACTTCTGTAATGTGGTCAATCTGATGTAACTGCTGATTGGCTGGAAGCCTCAGGGGAATGTGGGGTCTGATCTCTGCTTTCTTCTGCTTCTGTCCTCACCTTCCCTCCTTAGTAGTCCCTGCAACCCTTTTATGTACATCTTACACCATGGTGAGCTACTTCTTCAGGGACTGAAAAGATGACAACTGGTTTTGGCATGTTTCTTTTCTGCTGGTATAGCTATTTAAATTGACCTGGCAGAAGTGACTGGAGCATGTTGTTTTGGGCAGAAAGGTGGAAGAGGAGAAATGAAAGTGGGGCTTTTGGCATCTAATCAGCTACATTGCATCTCATTTGGTGGTGGGAGCTGCTGTGGGAGACTGGAGACAGAGACCTTTCTTCAGTTGCCCTTGGGAACTGAGAAGTCAGGAGGTTATTTGGGAACCACACACCTGAGTGAATCTGGGAAGGTTGAAAAAGATGAGTTGGAGGGGGAAAGACTCTCTGAAATTCCTCAGGTCATTCCTGTCTCCTCTGGCATCTCTGGCTGAACCTTCTCCTGCCTTTGGAGCCTGTTTTGCTGCCTTTGATTGAAACCAAGTCCAAGTTCTGAGTGTTGAATGCAGCTTTTGTGTGTTGTGCTCAACCTGATGTATCGAGGTGTTCCACCCCTCCTTGTGTGCTGTGTCATCTAAAGCAACTGGCTTCCTATTAGTATGAATTGTATTTAAAAGCGAATCTCTCTTCGTATCTTTACCCTACTGAGCAGGAGAAGAGAGCAGTTGTCCAAGGGATTCATTTTCCCACGTTGCTGGTGGAAGATGAACTGTCTGGGACCAATGAGAGGTTTTTAAATTTTTTCTGTGATTAACACGTGTGCATTCATAGCAGTAAGTTTGTGGTTATATCCTTTCCATGTGCATTTTTTCTGGATTCTGGAAGCCGTCTGAGAGATAAAAGGTTTCTTTGCAAATACTCTAATTCTAAACTCGGAAAGAACATCTTACAGAAGCTAGTATAATGTGTCTGTGCTGCTTCTGAAGCCACAAAAAATATTTGGAGAGTGTTAATGGCTTGCTTTTCAAACACTCATTTTTAGGCTGGAAATGGAAGACTATAGGTGCATAGATCAACCTGAATTTTTAATTTGGCTTCAAAGAATGTGGCTTTCTTTTTTTTAAATGCAAACAAGAGTAAACCTCAAGGAGTTTCCATACAGCAATTTTTCAGATCCCGCTGTATCTTCTGTCATTCCTTATACATATATGGCACTTCGGCAAGAGCTTCCTTGTCTATCACTTTCACGCTTTGCGATATTTACCTGTCAACTCTATCACATGATGAAAAATGTGGGCTAAAGGAAGTGGTGGTTATGGAAATCTTGAAGGATCTAAAGGATCACTCTCAAAAAATTCACAACAAATTATTCCATTGAAAAAAAGTCATTAAGAACTATTCAATCTCTTTTTAAAATTTGTATAAAAATATAGTATATCAGGGGAAGTACTGTCAGAAAGCACAATGAAATATAGTGTAGTTTTTACTCTTTTCCAGGTGGTTAGCATAATTCATTTCACAGAATCACAGAATGGTAGGGTTGGGAAGGACCTCTAGAGATCATCTAGTCCAACACCCCTGCCAAAGCAGGTCCACCTAGATCAGGTCGCATAGGAATGAGTCCAGGTGGGTCTTGAAGACCTCCAAGGAAGGAGACTCCACATCTGGATTACTAGTATTTAGTATGTCTTTAAGAAGACGATTTTGTAAGTAATGTTCTTAGAATATGGACAAAGAAATAAAAGCCTATTTAGCTTTAGTTGACTTAATTAGATAAAATACTTCCAATATCTTTATTTTTCATGCAGAATATATTGCATATTTGTTTACCAGAAACAATTTTTTCTTTTCAAAGCAAAAAAATTGCTTATTATTGTTTTGGGTTTTTTTATGTCTTTGGTAGGCATTAAGGTACAGCCCTTCTTGAGAAGGAGTTTTTCCAAAAAGGCAGTGAAAATGGGCAATGCGAAAAGCTGGCAGACTCTGTGCCCCTGCAAATTGTTTCCAGGCTTGCCCTACTGAATTCAAGTTTTCCACAATACCAGAGTGTGATACCTGTTGTGGTGATTGCTTAATAAACTGAATAGTAGCCTCCTATCTAAAGGGTAAGGGAGGAATCTTTACTTTTCCAGATGTCAGGGCAAGCTTCATGCTTCAACTCAACAGAAGTACTTTATTTAATGGTGGGATGTTGATTTCCTTTTTGTTGTGTTTTCTAAAGCTCCTCTCATCCTCGTAGTGTTCTGTGGCCTTGAAATGAATAGACAAGTGTATACTTGTGGAAGTGTTTCCCTTTCGTTTGTGTTCATTAGCCAGTAATGTCAGAGTTCGTCCTGTTTTTTCATGTTACATGCTGCTTCTCAAAAAGAAAATTTCTATTTTCATGTAAAACATTTAAAATGTTTCTTTTATAGGACAAGACAAAGCAGCCTTAGTTTGTTGGTTTTGGTTTTTTTTTTTTTTTTCCAAATGATTCAGAGTTTAGTGCTTCAATGAGCAGCTTTCTAATTAGACATCACAAGACCTATCCTACTGGGCATTGTCTCAAAATGGCTGAACTTGATTTTTAGCTGCATAAAACATTACTGAATCAACACATATTTGCCAGACTCTAATGATAACAACTGACATTCTGTCCAGTGTTCAAGGTACTTGTTTTTTCCATCCCTAAGTACGGTGGTAAGCAGAAAACAGTGTTTCTCAATTTCTGTGGTATGGTCTGTTGCTTTATTCCTTTCCTACCCTCACCACCACACCCCAATCAGTTTTCCACTCAAGGAGCTTGCTTATGTTGGATCCCCCCTTTCACAATGAGTACTTAATGCTGACTTACAAGTTGGCATGATTGCTTGGGAGTATTGGCAGGGGCACATGTGTATACATACTCTGACTGCAAAAAGACACCTTTTTGCATCACCACTTTTGGTATTAATTAGTTAAGTTTTTTGGCTTTTAAAGACGTTGAGAGAGACAATAGATGGTATGTGCTTTATACTTATGTTCAAGGGAAAGCAATTTTAAGCATTAAGCAGAAAAATTCCTGTTGGTTCTGTCTTTAGTGTTTAGCAACAGGGAGGCTTAAAGTTTGTGTAATGACTTGTAAGATAAGGAAACTTTACTTTTGTTTTTGTGTGATATTTTTAAAACTTTAGTGAGAAATGACAGCATAGCTACTTTGTTTTTCAAATACATACAGTCACCATGGAAGTGTTCAGGGCCAGGCTGGATGGAGCTCGAAGCAGCCTGGTCTAGTGGAAGGTCAAACAGCCTTGTGTACAGTGTCTCTTTATTCACTAAGTAAATAACAGCATAATTTGAACTGCAGCCAAAAATGTCTTTGCAGGTTTAACTGTGGCTCTTATTTCATCTGGTAGGACCTGCCTATCCCAGATGCCAGTTCTCTTTGTCTAGTCAACCAAAACTTGCTTCACATACCCTGAGTGAAATTAATGAAGTGCCTTCAGTGCAATGCTGCAGTAGCTACTGCTGTCAGGTTGGTTGAGGCAAGGAAACCTGCTATACATTTTTAGGTCTGCTTCCCTGTGCTGATGGAGTGCTTCTGAGTGTGACGGTTCCCAGGCTTGGCAGACTTTTCAGCTGGAATGTAAAATTTGTATTACATTTCTAGATGACATGATCTACTATCCAAACTGGCAGACTTAGTCCAGCAACTGTTTTGAATAATTTGTTGAATGACTGGCATTAATAATGACAGAAGAGTTAGATGTTTGGGAGTATAGGGGTGTGTAAATGCACCAGTGCGCACACATGCCCACTCAGCTTACTGTACAGCTCCTATAAAATACGTATTGAGAGTCTTTGCTATATAAATGTAACAGTCATTTGAGAGGCAAAGACCATGTCTTTCCCTTCTCAAGCTAGGCTTTCATAACTCATGCTTGTTATGTTGAAAGTTATGGTTCTATGTAGAAGACAAAAAAAGTACTGTATCTCTGCAGTAAGGTATTTTTACAGTTTAAGACATGCTGACTTGTTTAGTGTTTTTTGACATTTATCAACACATACATAAAACACTAACACTCGAGGTAGTGCTAATGATGCATGGAGAACTAGGTGGAGAACCTACTTCTGCAGTCATCAGGCTTGGACTCTGTTTGAGCTTGATGTAAAGATCAGATCACAGAATTCATCTGTCACCTGGTAAAATGTGGGAGAGAATATTTATTCCGTAAGAAGCTAATAGTTCTAATTGCTCAGTTTGTTATTTTTTTATGATGCCCTGATTATGAGAGGGGAACAATTACAGACAATTTTTTCCATTTCCTCATAGAAAGAACAGTGTGTCGTCATCGGGTTGTCTATAAGATAATGGATGCTGACTTCCAAATGAGCATGCCAAGTCATCAGCTGGCTTTGAAATTTAAGGCTGCCTTTGGCATTATGTTATATCAATCAGCTACTGGCTCTTACTCAAGAATTTTCCAAAGGACACCTTATTTACTTGTGAAAGAGTCTTAAAACATGGTTTTCTAGTGCATAATTACATTTATTTTCATTACTTCTGGTTTTAAGACTGCTTTCCTCTGTCCCGTGTCCCTATAGCAATTCTGATTGATTGCAGTGACACTTGGTGGTGACAGATGAGTGGATCGCCTGCAGTCTGCTCAGCTTACTTCTGGATTTAGCCCCCCCTTTTTCTGATTTTATCATTAACAGGTCAGAAAACCTGTGTAAATGCTTTTGCTGAGAACATTTAGTGTGATATGTCTGTTAGTAATTTGGAAGGAACTTTTCCTGTGTGTTGCTGGATTACAACTACAGCATTTTTTAAAAGAATTACTTTGTTTTCATTGTAATGGGAAAATACAAGATCTAGTAAGATAATCCATTCTAACCTGGAACATAGTGAATTTTGGATATTATTTAAAGAAGAATAAAAAGAAGACAGAAAACTAAATTTTCAGGTGAGGTAAAGTTGGGAGGTTTATTTTACTTTTTTTCCCTTTTTCATAAAAAAAAACTTTGCACCTCCAGAGCACTCTAAATAATAACTTACAAAAAAAAGCTTGAGAGGTAAGTTTTATAGAATAGCATATCCAACAAAAATTAACTCCAGTTCAGTACTTGTGTTCTTTGCAAGCCTTAGATACCATCAAGAGTGGAACGTTGTGGAATTTTGTAGTCTGATCTAGCATAAAATATATTAGAATATACATTTTTCTGGTATGTTATTTAGCTTCTAGCTGATGAAATAATGTAAAAAATGTCTGAAAGATCAGTCTAATACAGATTTCAGCTATGTTTGGCCATAGTATGAACGTGTGGATGTGGTGTCATGGGGAAAATGTTTAAAACACCTGCATTTTTCAACTGTTCCATCCTGTTTGGGTATGTAAAGTATTACTACCACAAAGGAAAAATAAGCCTTAGGGCTTTCATATGCTTCATTGGGAAAAGTGTCTTCTCATCCATTTTCCATAGACTGCATTGCGTAACACTTAATTCCTAATACAAACTTTAATTCAGAAAGGTTTACAGACTGTAGAAGTCTGTATATGTCTGTAGAAACAAAATTGAATTTTATCACCATTTTTCCAGTCAGGGTAACCAGTAAACAAAGTATTGAGAATCTGGAAGACATACTGTTGGTTGGCTGGTAAGTATTTGTTCATAAGTTATATGATGATGACTTCGTGTTTAGAATCATAGAATGGTAAAGTTTGGAAGGAACCTTTAGAGATCATCTGGTCCAACCTGCCTGCTGAAGCAGGTCCACCTAAATCAGGTAAGCATTCCTCCATGATTTTTTCTGTAGTGTAAATTTTCATTCATGTACAACAACTGAGGACTAAATCGCAAAACATGGAGAGCAAGAGGTAAACCACCTACGCTGGAATGTCTCTAGATTTACCACTTTGGCATGTAAAAAGGAGGTGGTGTTTGCTAGCTTCACATACCTTAACTTGCCTTCTGTGAGAGTTTCTAAGCTCCATTTCTGGAGGTATCTACAGACCATGCAGAAGTTTGCTTTTGAACAAATCTCTCCAGAAACTAAACCGGCTGTATGCCAAATAAGATTTGATTGGTGGTGAGGCAAGTGTGTAGATGAACTCTAGAGCTCACGTGCCATGACATGGTTTAATCTTCTAGAATTTTGATGACTTCCTAAGCTTCAGAAGAGCCAAGTTGCTTTGTTAAAAAAAAAAAAAAAAAAAAAAGTTTACACCATGTTCCTAAGGTTGTTGAGTGTTCCAGACCAGTTCATGTTGGCTAATGCAGAATACCAGATGTCCCTGATGAGCAGATCTGGGAAATCATTTGGCAGTAGCTAGTAGAAAACATTATTAGGCACAGTAGTATTGCAGAATTTCTGCCTTCTTTCAAATTTGCACATCCCCTCTGAAGGCTTGAAGGTCTGAGCCAACATCTGTCACTTCTGACTACCAGGCATTGGGATATTCCAGGGAGAAAAAAAAAAGAGTTGCAAATGTGAGAATGAAAATGGAGCTGTGAAAAATATGTTTGACTGTTAAGTAGT
The DNA here is from genome assembly GCA_013401255.1 of Urocolius indicus. Taxonomy (NCBI): domain Eukaryota; kingdom Metazoa; phylum Chordata; class Aves; order Coliiformes; family Coliidae; genus Urocolius; species Urocolius indicus. The sequence goes on from WBNH01007470.1 coordinate 150,107, forward strand.
TGTAATTAGCTGGGGCATCTGCCTAGGAAATGAAGTCCTTAGTTTCCAGCCCCTTTTCCTGTATTTAGCTGTGGCTTTTATTCTCTCACATTCTAACACACTCATGCAGAGCAGAGGTGGAGCTTAGGGCTCCCAACAGGTAGCAGCTTCTGCAGCTTCTCTCCAGCACTACCTCATTCTGCAAACAATTCTCAAGTCTTTCTCTCGGACAAAGGTGGCTAAATGATGCACCTTACTCCCTTCCTCAACATTTGTCACTGTCTAGTCTTGCTTTGTAGCATATATTCAACATGTTCCAGACAAAATCATAGGTGATTTTAATGACTGCTTTCCCACCCAGGCTTAACATTTCCTCAAATGCTTTCATTAGAGAGTAGTCACAAATTTACAGGTTTTGTTGTAAAATAAAGCCAGATGAAGTGTTCCAAATCCAGCAAGACTCCAAAGAACATGTATTTTGACAACTTCTACCAAAATTACTTAAGAAAGCTACACTATTGGCAACTGTAGTTTTCTCAAAATAGACCTCTACTGCAGTACAACGTTATGCTGGAAAAATAGACCTGTTCTTTCCCTTCATTTCCCCCCTTTTTTTTGATGATGAAGTTGATAAATAACCTAAAGTCTTGGATTTATTGTCAAAATAAATTTAAAAGTGATTAAAATGCAGTATAAGCTTGAAAATTAAGGCCTCTTATGCCAGACATATCCAAATATGAACCTTGAATTTTACTGCTTTTTTTTTTTTCCTTATGGAAGGTGCCAAGCTGTTACATGTGATAGTTTTCCAGAGCTAAAATTAACTTTAAGATGGGCTTAAAAATTTTGCTTGAAGCTATTTTTGTGCCATACTTGGAATCTGAGTACTTGGTCTTTTGTGTTGAGCAGTGAAATAACTTACTCTCATGAATACTGATCTGGGTTATTTCTATAGGGTATTCCACCACAGTGAGCAGCAACATGCAGGTCAGAAGTACTCTCTTTATGGCTGTGTGGTTTTTTGAGGAGGAGGGACCACAAACACCATGATGGGGGCTGTATTCGAGTGGTCTCAGAGTCACCCTACTGTTGTGCTGTATGCTTCCAAAGCCAGAAGAGGGAGCACAGATGGAGACCTTGTTAAATCCATGAGGGCGATCTGGAGCCATGGAAATAATGAGGTCACAGATGTTAAATCAGAGTACCTTAGTCCATCAGATGCATGTACTTAAAGAGTAGGAAATAACAAGCCTAGTGTTTGCTCAATAAGAGGAGAAGAGGGTATGGTGTTATAAGTGAAGACCTGGAAAAACCGTATCTGGCAAGAGGACTTTTAAAGCAAAACCAAATTATTATGTCTTAAATGGTTTAACAAGCCAGTGTATTTGGTTTGTAAGACCAGCAGTGTTTCTCATGAATCAAGAATGATTTGTGTGTCTTTGTGCAGACCAAATATATTGGACACATGAGACCTTTATACTTGCTCAAGCTTATTCAAATGTGGTATATTAAATATAGTTTGTGAGTCTTATTGTAGGCCTTATAGCATGTTTGTAAAAAACTTCTTTGGTTTTTATAAGCATACTAATTTTTAGGATTGCTGATTTTCAGATACATAGGTATATGTACCTTCATAAATTATGTATTTTTCTTATGATAATATGCAAACATTGTTTGATCATAGTTAATAGTGAAACTAATCACTAATGACAAATATGTAAGGACACTGAGGTGTTGTTTAAACTTTGAAAAATAATCTGGATGCAGGCAATTGGTATTTTGGTTGCAAGAACTTGTTTACAAATAGACAAACTGCTTCCTACTCAAATTAGGAGGTCTTTCAAGAGTCTTCTCTTGTCTGTATTGAGACTTTTGGCTTTATATACATTAGCTTATTCAAGGAGCGTGGTATAGCTTAATCATATTTTGAAAAGAATAGTTAAAAAAACAAAGCCACAATCTTATGAACCTCTTGCATTATTTGTGTGGTTTTTTTTGTTGTTGTTGTTGTTGTGTTTATTGTTGGGGCAGAACTCTAAATTTCACGTCTGCAGCTATTTGCTTTATTACCTTAGATGTGCCATTTCCAATGTTATGCCCATAGACTTAACAAGCTAATCCAGGAGACTAAAGCAGAGCTGTCATTTTGAAGCTACTCAGCTGAAGGCTCTTTGAAATCAGTTTAGAAAGCTCCAAGACTATTTTTTGTTCCTTTCTTAATTTTTAGAGATGTGTTGACTTGTTATGCCGTTATTGGTCCCTAGAAGGGATGCTATGGAAAGATTTCTTCTCACAAGTCCACTGGGGGTTAGACCCCAAATTGACATGATCTATATTTAGTAACTGTACCAGTCTGAAGGCAGACTGGGGATGACTTATGGATGTTCCTTTTCCTGTGACATATTTTTCTTAAACGATGTAATCTTGAATTTGGTGAAAATATGCTTTAGTGCTTAAGTGAGGAAAGATGATCCATTAGAACTGCAGTCCATGTTAACATGTATCTGAAAGGCATCATTAAATTAGGAGTGCTAGAATAATTCTGGTCTCTTTGTACAGCTTGCGTACTGTCACTCACAGAAGCTTTCAGGGCTGCAGAGTATTTACATGTGCTGTGCTCTATAAAAGCCATGCTCCTACCAGTACGATTATCTCCTCTTCCTGTCTACTTGGTTTCCTCTGTTAAAGATGAAGGGGCAGGTGATTGAAGCATACATGTGAAGCCATTTCTGTTTGTTTGTTTGTTTTCCCCTTTTCCCTTGAAGAGGACTGAGGCTGTGAGAGATCTGTGGTGGTTTCCACGTGACATATCAGTAACCCAAGGAGGTGTCGTGGTTTGGCCCAGCTAGCACTGCAGCACCACGACAGTCTCTTGCTTGGTGCTCCCATTCACCCCCACCCTCGTTAGGATGGCGGAGGCCCCAGCGAAATGGGAGTAAAAAGATAAGCAAGGTTGTTGTGGATTAAGACAAGGACAGGGAGGGCTCACTGCCAATTATGGTTCCGGGCAAGACAAACTCCAGTACTCGACTTAGAGAGGAAAGTAGGAAAGTTTATTCTACAAGAAACAGAATGGAATAAAAGCAAAAGGGAGTAGGATGATGAGAAAATTACAACCAGCACTTTAAGATCTCCCTCCCCCATCCCTCCTTTCTTCCCGGGCCCAGCTCACTGCTCCCGATATCTCTACCTCCTCCCCCCTCAGCGGCTCAGGGGGGCAGGGAATGGGGAATGTGGTCAGTCTCTCACAGATGGGCTCTGCCGCTTCTGTCTTCTCAGAAGAGGATGACTCCTGGCATTCTTCCCCTGCTCCAACACGGGGTTCCTCCCCCGGCACAAAGTCCTTAGCAAACTTCTCTGGCATGGGTTGCTCCCAGCAGCTGCGGCTTCTGCCGATATGGGTTCCCTCTCTCGGGACAGAGTCCTTGGTAAATATCTCTGGCATGCATTCTTCATCACAATTGCAGTTTCTTCTACCGATACGGGGTCCCTCTCTCGGGACACAGTCCTTGGTGAATATCTCAGCTTCTCCAATTCTCTCCACAGAATGCAGGGGAGTCTCTGCTCTGGTACACCTCCTCCTCTCTTTCATCACTGGCCTTGGAGTCCGCATGGCTGTTTCTCTCATTGTTCCTACTCCTTGCACCACCACCAGCCAGAAGAAGAAGAAGGGACAGAAGAAAGAAGAAGCAGGAAAAAGATGGAGGAAAAGCCACCTCCTCTTCCACCTTCTTCTTAAAAAGTGATCGTGGAGGCGTCTAATGGGCTCAGCCCCAGAAGTGGGTCTGGCTCAGAGCTGGGGAGAGTTGCAAACAACTTCTTACAGGCGCCATCTTTACAGCCCCTTCCCCCTTACCAGAAAAGGCTGTCATGTCAAACCATGACAGGAGGTATGATGGGCCACTCCTCCCTCAGAATTCCTATATCCCATGGTCCTCATACTATAAGCACTTTGAGGTTTGCATGTCAGGAAGCATTTGATATCGTCTGTATAGCAAGGTAATACTGGGCTAATAACAGCAAATGGTGACACAAGTTAATTTCACATTCTTTAGCAAATATGTTATGAATCAGATTGCTGTCACACTGGCTGTGCCTATGCTAGATACCATGTTTTAGAGTTGCAGAATTATAGATCAGGTTTGGTTGGAAGGTCATCTAGTCCAACCCCCCTGCAATGAGCAGGAACATCTTCAACTAGGTCAGGTTGCTCAGAACCCCATCCAGCCTGACTGAATTTTTTCTTAGAAGAACCAGAAAACAGCTCTCAGGTTTGTGCAGTGTGATGGTACTTTTGAAGTACTAAACAACTAACTGTAGTTAGGTAATAAAATGTTTATGAGAATTTATAGGTTTCAGGGTGGGTTGGATTCAAAAGGATAAGTGATGGACTGCCAGCTGGAGAGTGAGCTTTGGTTCCTATGAAGTCACAATGCAATTGCAACTCTGAGTGCTTCTTGAGGGATCTTGGAGAAAAATTGTGGTGTTTCTCAAGCCAAAAGTTACGAATGATCCATGACAGAGAGTAGATCTTCTATTTTCTTTACCTTGTTTTCTGAGAGTTACCATTTATCTTGTTCTTAAGGCATCTGAGAATTCTCTGAGGAGTAGCAGGTCATGTGGATAATGCAGCTGTTCTTGCAGCTCTGGATGTAGGAGTAAATTCTGTGAACTTTTGTTGTCTCCACTTAAATATATATTGATTTGAAAGGGTTACGAAAGCTCTAAACTGGGAATGTACTAACTGAACTGGGAAAAAGGTGTGCAGTGTAATATCTGGGCAACGTGTTCATGCTCTTTCCTGTCTTGATTTATTCTATTAATCTGCTGGCAGCCTTGTATCTGTTTGTTTTGTGGCCTGTATTGATCACCTCCTTTTTTTAAATGGCAGGTTTTTGGATTTTCTAAAGATCAGCATGCAGTTAATTTCAGCTGTTCTAGAGTCACTGCTTTTACGTTACTCTGTATGTTTGATAAAACAGTTCTAACAGGGTGATGCATTCCTGGAGCAAGTTAACACAAAGTTGTTAAGTGATTGCTGTAAATCATCTTCCATTTGCAGATGAATCAGAATTTTGTACCTGTATTGCCCCAAATTGCTCAAGGTTGTTGGGACCTTATGATCAGTGCCAGAGTTACTTGTGTGCCCCTTCCCTTTGTCCTCTGTAGGTCAAAATGATCCCAATCATTAAACATCATTTGAAAACTAAATCTTCTTACTGCAGTGACCCTACTGCAGGAAGATGCGCTAAGATTTTGAAGAACTCATGTAGCTCTCCTTGCAGAGACAGATCTAGTAGGATCTTGTAGAGAAGGAACCTGTTGGATTGTTGTTCTCCTCAGTTGATGCAGCTTGAGGCTGAAAAGCTTTTTTCTGTAGTCCTGCTGTAGACTAGTAAAACATCACTATTGTTTTAATAAAATGGTTTGCCCGAGAATTTGCAGCATTGCTTTACTTTCATTCTCATCTTCACACAGGAACAGCCAAGCTTATATGCTCTCAGTTTAAATTCTGCATTTTCTCTGGCTCTAAGTTGGAAGCGGAATGTGTGCCTTAAGCACCTACTCTTTGCTTCTCAATCTTGTTTTGTAAAATTAATTCTACTTAGTTAAAAATGCTTCAGACTCTTCCTGGAAAAAAACCTTTATGTTCTGAAAAAGACCAGGAGTCCACTGGATATCTTGATGAAAGAGCACTTAGGAAAGAGTTCTGAAAACAAAACAAATAAAAACGTTTAATAGAAAATTAATATTTAGTGCATGCAGAAAATCCTGTGGTTTATATGGATTATTAGGCATAACTTGCAGTGTCTCTTTTTTTGATCCTGAATATATATAAAAGCAACATCAACTATAAGCAGGTAGAAAGTATAGTCTAATAATGAATTAGTAAGATAGCTGAGGAGGAAATAGCAAAGCAAGTGGAAATGATGAGGAGATAGAGGAAAATGACCAGTGAGAAGAAAAATGAAATCACTTATCCTTAGAAAGAGTACACCTGTTCTTGCCCTGCTTGTACTCGCTGGTAGCAGCCTTTTAAAAGTAACTGCTATAAATCACCTGAACTGCAATAGGTTATGCTAAATTGCTTCAGCTTTTACAAACCTTTCCTGTGAGATTTTGCCTAAGAAGCATTCCTAGGCAGACTACTGGTGAGATGTGCTTGTTTTTACACATTTTTACTACCACTTTAAAAAGGAATGCTGGCAACCCCTGAAAGAAGACTAATTACAGCTTTGCAATAGAGATCTTATTATGGTTGTGGATGACATTGCCTTTTGTTTTTCGAGCGAAAAATAGATATTAGTGTGAAGCTGTTAAGCAGGAAGCGGAGACTGCATTGTGGCAGTGGCTCTTAAATTATTACTTCAAGAATGTCACTTGCTGGTGATTCAGGATACCATGATGACAGGGGAGGGTTATTCCAGATGGATGCAAAAGATTAAACAGCATGCAGACGAAATGAGAGAAATAAATGCATGTTGGGGAGAGAAGTAGCAGGGACAGAATGAGTGTATAAAGAGAATGAGATAAAAATCAACCCGTTCCTCAGTTTTGGGGCCAAGTTGGCAGCCACTTGACTCATTAAACTGTTCTTTTGAATCTAGAAATTGCCTCTACAAAATGTCACCTCATCAAACAGCAAAAGGACCTTAAGATAGGGGGTCAAGGCCAACAAATTATAAGCTGAAGAAATAAAATAGCTAGCTAGAGCTTTACAGTTTATTTCTGTTCAGTGTAGCTTTAAGTTAGAGACTTAAATTAACTGCCTTTGCTGATGTTTGTATATATGATATATTTCCATTCTTATTTGGCATCAAGCAGGATGGTCATTTATTCTTAATGTATACAGAATCACAGAATGGTTGAGGCTGGAGGGATATCTCTGGAAGTTGTCAGGTCCAATCCCCTTCTCAGAGCACGGTGAGCACAAAATAGGTTCCTTGGGACCTGTGTTTAGTGGGGTTTAAAATATCTGTAAGGTGACAGACTTGGCAACCTAAGCCACTGTTAAACAATCCTCATTGTAAAAAGATATTTTCTTTGTTTAAATTAAATTGTCTGTATTTAAATTTGTGCCCATTGTTCCTTGTCCTGTCACTGGGCTCCGCTGAGGAGAGCCTGTCTCTGTCGTCTTTACTCTGCCCATCAGGTATTTATACACATGGATATGCCCTCTCTCCTGGCTGAGCAGTCACGGCTGTCTTAGCCTCGTCTTATTTGAGAGATGCTCTTAATCATGTTTGTCCACCTTTGCTGAAATTGCTCCAAAATGCCCATATATCTCTTTCATTAGGAGCCAAGAAAGAACTGGACCTAGAACTCCGGGTGTGCTTCACCAGGGCCAAATGTCAGGACAGGATCCCCTCCCTCGATCTGCTGTTGTAACACTTCCAAGTTTAGCTTGAATGTAGTTGTTTCTGAGAACTGAAGCATTTTATGAGGTGCTCCAGTGCTTCTTGAGAGCTTTTAGAGTAAAAACGGCCTACAAGAAAGTTGGAGAGGGACTTTTTACAAGGGCATGTAGTGATAAGACAAAGGATAATGGCTTTAAACTGAAAGAAGTTGGATTTAGATTGGGTATTAGAAAGTTCTTAACTTTAAGAGTGGTGAGGCACCGGAACATTTTCCGGAGAGGCTGTGGATGTCCCATCCCTCAAGTGTTCAAGGCCAGGCTGAATGGGGCTTTGGGGAACCTGGTCTAGTGGAAGGTGTCCCTGCTGATGAAGGGGGTTGGAACTAGATAATCTTTAAGCTGCCTTTCAATGTCAACCATTCCATGACTCTATAAACCAAGCAGTGCTGTGAGAGCCATCAGTTTCTTCTGGAAAAGACTTGAAAAATACATATTCATTTGTGATTTATTGCAGTACTGAGTCTTATGTTCAAAGACACATCCTAAGAGTGTTCCTCTGGGCCAGACCAGTATGTTAATTCATACTATATTTGCTACAAGATTCTGTGTTCCTTTTGTAAATAAATTTTTTTAAAAAACATAGCTGATATTCTTTCCCTCTCAACTCCATCTTCATTGGTACTTAACAGTGTATTTTTGAGGTTTGATTTATTTGTTTCTTACCAATCAACTGGAGTCCCCTTTGCTTGAAACCCATCCCAGAAATAAAATCCCCCAAGAAAAGAGTTGAAGGATTTACAAAGATTATCATTCAGGTTTGCTTGGGATTGAGAGTTGGGTAAACAATTGTCCAAGCCATTTGTTTTCACATCTTGAAGAGAAAGATGCTTCTGTTACTCCCTTTGTTATTTACTGAGGATCTTTGTCTTTGATAGTTGATGATGCTGGTGATCAAAATCAGGGAAAGAAATGTTACTATTAATGAATTAGCAAAGATCAATATTGAAAGTAAGAAGTGGAAATTTTCTTGTAAATCTGTGTAATTTCATTAACAACTACCAAGATTAGAAAATTTTGTCTCATTAACTTCTGCATGATGCCCTCTTTCAAAGGATAATGTTTAGGAAATCCAGTGAACATGTAAGAAAATTAGTTTACTGATGTATGTACATTTTGATAAAAATGGATGTTACTTTTTTTCCCATGTAATCTGACTCTGTTTTTCTTATTCTGATATTGGCAGTTTAAGAAATAACTAGGAATTTCTGTAGAAAGTCTGTGAAATTTAAGCTTCGTCGTACAATACCTTAACGACTTTATCAGTCGGACTTAATCAGTTGTAAGATTTTTCTTTGGCTCACGGTTAAAATGGGTTAATGAAATAGAAGTATTTTGTTTTGCTATAGCTGGGATTCTTGTAAAGTATATCAGTATCATAAAAGTATTAAGGTTAGTTTTGCATTTAAAATGAAGGTGTCAGCATAGGAAAAGTCTGACAGAAAGATTTGTTAAAGTCATATGAGATCTAATAGCTTTCTTGAAAGTCACAGAGAGCGTAGTTTTGGGTGCATTAATCAAATCTTGGTAAAAATGAACATAAATACATTAAGAGAATGATATGATAATATGATAAAATTTCTGCAAAACGGGTGTGTCTAATAACGTTGGCACCATTTGTATCTAACACAGAAAATGAAACAGATACAAAATAGATCTCATACTGGTATCTAATAAAGCCTTAGCTTCTTATTTTATCCAAAGATAGGAAGCATTTGTCGAATTTCTTAAAGTCCAGAGTATAAAATATCTAGCACTTCTTTTCATAACAGAGTTTCATTCTATTATGTCCTTACATTTTCAATTTTAAAGTCCTTATATTTGAAATACTATGATTTTTTTTTTTCAAGAGCTTTTTAAAGAATCATCTTTTTCAATAAGAAAAATAGACTAAAATATAGACTTGGTGGGGATACCTGGAAGTGCAGTATAATAAGAAAATCTTTATTTTTTGTATTAAAAAGATTTTCTGCAGTGCTCAGTGAAAATTAGGATAACTGTGAATGAGAATTGAACAATTTTTGCATATATTGTGTCAAAATTGGCCAATAGCAATGCAGAGCAAAATGTTGACAGAACAATTTTGTCTTACTTTGCATGGTCTTTGGGGTTGCTTTTTTTGTGTATGTGTTTTGGACTTTTTTTCTTTATGGCACTCCTGTGTTTCTATGCGTGCAGGTGGCACAGGGCTCTGACAAAGATCAGCAGCTCAATACTTCATTTTGTCCATGCCACCTCTAGTTCAGATTACCTATTTCCATGTTCTGTAATGTACGCGGAATTGCTTGTTTCCTCCAAGCTGCTCTGTGGCACATTTATCATTGTATCTGCATACTTAAAACTATAATGAATTTATTTTACAGTGCTGCTGTAAGATTAGACAGCTTTTTATTAGCTGTTTATAGAAGAGGAGTTGAGATATGAAATGATTAAGACTAAACCAATTGGACATCTAGGCCTTCTTGTGCAGTGTGGGATGTGTAGATCTGATTTTTTTTTTTTTTTAATGGTGCTGGACATTTTTGTAGCCCTCTCCAAGTAATGAAGACAAATCTGTTTTTTTGTTCTTTAGTTTTTAACCAAGTCTGGTCTGAAATTTGTATTAAAAACATTTATTTTCCATTACCTTAGGGAAATGCCAGAATCCTTCTTTCTTCCAGAGATGGCTTTGTGCCAGTGCTCAGCTTTCCTTTATGCATGTTGCTACCTTGGTAGTAGCTGCAACTGCTTAGCACTTCTGCAAGAGAAAGCCTCCATTCAACATCTGCAAAGAACAAGCCCCACAGCTGCAGTTTTTAGACACTTTGGCTGAAGTGATTTAGGAGATCCTGTGTAATAGTCTTGGTTATTCTGTAGATCTAGATTTGTATTTTATTGTTTTTCCCCCCAAACATGTCCATCTGGGAAATGCTGTTTAATATTTTTGTGCTTGTACAGTTATTGTATATATATGCCTTGTTCTGGGTGGTTGGCTTGTGTACGTTGTTAAACGCATCATCTATTATATGAAATAAGAGTGATCTTTTCATATATTGTATGTTGAATCTTAAGATCCAAAATTTCAACATCTGGCTGTTACTTTCTATATCTATCACTGAGACAGAAAAATGTAGGAGGACGTCTGATTGACTTCACAGCTGTTCACAATTGCATCTTTTGACTGCAGGCTTATCCTAGCTTTAGTTCATTTCCAGCTTCTACCACTACTAGAGTTCTTCTGTGCTCTCCTTCCCCCTCTGAAGACAGATACCTGGTTCCCTGACGCTTCCATGTGCCTTTTCTGTAACCCTCATTTGTGTTAGCTGCCTCTGCCATCTCATCTCGTCTCTGCATGCCAGTGAGCTGCTGTTGCAGCACTGCATGCTCAGTTCTTGTGCCATTTGCTGCAGTATCTCCTGGTCAAGAGAATGATAAACCAAAAGTGAAATGCTGCTCAGCTGCTTCAGCTTACAGGTGAGGCACTCACAGCAGCTTTCTGAGACTAGTGCGTGCTTTCTTCAATAGATACATGGATGGTAGTTAAGGGTTGCTATGAGACTTCCCTTTTTTGCAGTCAGGAGAATATAGTGCCCAAATAGTCCCCAAAAGGATGCTTATCTACAATATCCTGCCAAGTCTTTGTTTGTTTGTTTGTTTTGGTTTTGCTTTTAAAAAGGCCGCTAACTTCATTACATTTTCAGGAGAACTGATTCACTGGTTCAGATCAAGGAAACTGGTTAACCTAGTTAAAAAATCTGTGTTTACCTTAGATAGGTTTACAACTCTATGGACTAAGCTGTGAGCAGTAAAATGCTGAAGTACTTTCTGGGAAGGCTGATGAGTATGGAAAAGGACAAATATTTCTTGCTCCCAAAAATCAGCCCTGGAAGAAGGGATATACTAAGGATGGAGAGAAGCCTGTTATATTTTGATGTGTGTATGATGGAAGCCTGCAATTAAATACAGACTCTGTTAAATGTGGAGGAAAAAAAGCTATATGGACCCTCTCTGCTTTTGTTCGTTTGTTCTTTTCTGAGAAGCAAATATTTGAATATTGCCGGGGGTGGCAGTTAGTGGCCCAGCCATAATGATATAACTGATGAAAGACATAAGACTATTTTGCTGCACTTTCAGTCCATGTCTTGTTTCTGTTTCCATGGATATCTAGGATTTTGCGATGGGGGGAAGGTAATGTGCAATTACTGTTTCCCAATGTGTGAGTAACTATACCAGAAAATTCATTTTGAGTTCTACAACTAATTTCTTTTTTTTTTTTTTTTTTTTTTTAAGGAATCTAGCTTTTTTAGCTTCAATACCATATCAGTAGGTCTACAGTGATTTATTATCCTTAATGTTTTACAGTAAAGTAATGTAGTAACGACTATACTAGATACTATATTACTGTAGTAATATAGTAATCACTCATAAGTCAATGGCTCCTGATGGGATGCATCCGAGACTGATGTGTGAACTGTCTGATGTGGTTGCTAAACTGCTCTCTATCATTTTTGAACAATAATGGAGGAAAGGCGAGATGCCTGAGGACTGGAGAAAGACCAATGTCACTCCAGTCTTCAAAAAGGGCAGGAAGGACAACCTAGGAAGTGACAGGCTGGTCAGCCTCATCTCCATCCCTGGAAAGCTGATGGAACAACTCATCCTCAGTATTGTCACTAAACATAGGAAGGAAAAGATGGTTATCAGGGGGAGTCAACATGGATTCACCAAGTAGAAATTCTGTCTGACCAACCTGATAGCCGTCTTATGAGTGCATAACCAGCTGGATAGATAAGGGGAGAGCAGCAGAAGTCGTCTACCTTGACTTCAGCAAGACTTTTGGCACAACATCCTCATCAGAAAGCTCAGGCAGTGTGGCTTGGATGAGTGCAGGATGATGTAGATCAAGAACTGTCTGAATGACAAACCCAGAGTGTGGTGATCAATGGCACAGAATCGAGCTGGAGGCCTGTGGCCAGTGGAGTTCCTCAGGGATCGGTTCTGGGGGCCGGTCTTGTTCAACATCTTCATCATCGACCTGGATGAGTGGACAGAGTATACCCTTAGCAAGTTCCCTGATGACACCAAACTGGGGGGACTGACTGATTCCCCAGAAGGCTGTGCTGCCATTCAGTGGTATCTCGAATGTCTGGCTTGAGAGTTGGGCAGAGGGGAACCTCATGAGGTTCAACATGGACAAGTGCAGAGACTTGCATCTGGGAAAGAACAACCCCATGCACCAGTACAGGCTGGGGGTTGAGCTGCTGGTCTGCAGAGAGAGACCTGAAAGTCCTGATTGATAATAAACTAACCATGAGCTAGCAATGTGGCATCGTGGCCAAGAAGGCCAATGGCATCTTGGGATGCATCAAGAAGCATGTGGCCAGCTGGTTGAGGGAGGTTCTGCTCTCCCTCTGCTGTGCCCTGGTGAGGCCTCATCTAGAGTCCTGTGTTCAGTTCTGGGCTCCTCAGCTCAAGAGGGACAGAGAACTTCTAGAGAGAGTCCAGCACAGGGCTATGAAGATGATCAAGGGACTGGAGCATCTTCTTTGTAAGGAAAGGCTATGGCAACAGAGGCTGTTTAGTCTAGAGAAGAAGAGACTGAGAGGGGATCTTATTAATATTTACAGATATCTAAATGGTGAATGTCAGGATTCTGAGCTATCCCTTTATTATATCTAGCAACAGGAAAAGGGGTAATGGGATGAAGCTGTAACAGAGAAAGTTGCATTTAAACGTAAGAAAAAGTATTTCACTGTGAGCGTGAGGGAGGGTGTGGAGGCTCCTTCTCTGGAGGTCTTCAAAACCCACCTGGAAGCATTCCTGCGTGAACTGATCTAGGTGTACCTGCTTCTGTAGGGGGATTGGATTGGATGATCTCTAAAGGTCATTTCCAGCCCCTACCATTCTGTGATTCTGTGAATATGATTTAACAGCAAAGTATTCTGAATTACATGGAAGCAGAAATCCAATCTATACATGCTGTATAGAGTAAAAGTTTGAGATCAGTTGGTTGCGATATCTTAATTGTGGCCATTGCTGTACTTCCTCTCACTGGATAAAAAAACTGTATCTGTTACTGGAAAAATAGTGCAGTGCATACAGGGATTGTTTAAAATATTGTTGAAATTTAAAACTGTAATTACTCAGTTTTATTCACAGAAGCAGGTTTTATATTTTATTACATAACTATCCATTGATCTCAAAGTATGTTCTGTGACCTTTTGGGGTTATTTTTCTTGTTTCTTGTATGCACTAAAGCTTGTGTGTTTTAATCTGTGTTTGCTGAGATGCTGCCAAATTGCCTCATCTCTTCTGTGCAAATCTATTTTTTTTCTGTGTAATCCATGTTCTGATTGATGTATTAAAGGTTTTGTAGAAAAAAAATGAGCCATCTGTATCAGTATTTGCTTATGAATCATATTTTATGGTTAAGTTCTTAGAAACACTTAGCTACTGTATGTAAGAATATATACTTAGTGTTTAAATGTACTGTACTATGTTAGGATGAGTGTGATGTGGTGCCTTTTTCTTATGGTTCCTTTGGTTTGTTAATCTGAGACTTTCAGATCCAACTATGTTAAAGTATTGACAAATTGATGGAGCTTAAATAAATCAGATTTATTTGATTTTGTGTGTGTGTGTGTGTTGAGTAGGTCTGAAGGACTAAGAACAAAGAAGTTGCTTGTGGTACAAAAAGAGTATTTTGAAACACTGGAATAACAAGCTGTCGCCAATATAAGATCTGATTCTGCATCAGAGAATTGAAGGAAAAAAGCCCATTGACTTCAGCCTCACTAGGACTTGCGTGTATTAAGTCAGTGCCAAGACTTGACAACAAAACAGTACATCCATGTTACGCTTTAAGATCTTAAGTAGTGATGCAAAATCAGAAGTTCACAATTAAAAAGTTCAACAGGAGACAGACGTCTTTACACAATTACATCAATAGCAGTTTCAAAACTGTTTTGCTGCTTATGGTTTCACACTCTGCTGTCTCCCCATATGAACACTAGAGGCAAAAAGAAGTCAATTTTATCCCGAGTTTGTGAAATGTTTGCCTAGGCAATTTTGAAACCTGTATTGCTGGATTATAGCTTTCTATGTCAGGAAGGAAAATATACTAAGACAGAGCAAGTGGAAGATATTGCATAGAACAATGATAAGTTTCTTAATGCTGAATTATTTCAATGTGCAGTCTGGTTGTTAGTAAAAACTTTGCTTCAGACTTTTTTGAGAGGCAAAACTCCTTCCTTATTCTTTGTGAAATGATAAGAAAAATGTATGTTTTAAGAGCTGTTGAAATTAGCTAAAATATTCACTGTGCATATACGTATATGCATTTTATTGATCCTTTTCACTCCTTGCTTGTAAGGTATTTAGAGAGTCTTCCTCCTTGGTGTATACTTGTTATGCTGAAAACCTCAGGTAGAGTCACAGTCACTTTTCATCATGCTGTACAAATAAATTCATATTTATAAGGAGGCAAAAATAACTCAGTAGACTAAAATATTGATATAGAAACCTGCATGAAGTTGGGAACATTACTTTTTCCATAGAATCTTATATGCTCTGATCTCACTTAGAGTGCTCCTTTTCTGTTGCTGCTTTCTTGATCTCTGATTTTGTGCAGGTTGTATCAGGATGTAGTCCAGTTAAGTCCAGTCTGTTCATGAAAACATGGTAATGTTTTGGCCCTGTACACTGCTGTGGGATCCAAGAAAGATGTGGATCAAGTGGTTTAGGGGAAGAAAACAGATATTAAGACATCTAAGAAAAGTGACCTTTTGAGAAATCTAAATGAATTGTGCATATGTACTGATGGGAAAAAAATGGTTTTCAAATACGTAAAAACCGATGCCAAGACACAGGCAATAATTTGTTTTCTCTTCGTAGTGGTCAGAGCAAGAAACTTAAACTGCAGCTAAAAGAATGTGGATAAGATATTATTTAAAAACAAACCAACAAACAGGGGCAGGCAAAATTTCAAGTGGCAGGGAGTGCTGGAATAGATTACCTGGAGACTGAGGAAGAGATTGGACAAATCTCTGTTTGGATTGCCTTGGAACTGGGCTTGGGCCACCTAACCATGTTATCTTCTGTGCCTTTCTTTTTTCCCTTGTGTTTTTTTTTTTTTTGTTTGTTTTTTTTTTTGTTTGTTTGTTTTCTTCCTTATTTTATTAAGACTTGTTCGTATTCCTTAAAGGATATATACCCCTTGTTAGTCCAAATTTAGAATGTGTATGTGATACTCTGAAGTTCCCAGTTCTTTATTTGCAATAAAATTTTCCAGTCTGACACTCCTGTGTCTGATGGCTATTTGTATTTTGGTATTTATGCTCTACAAATTGGGATCATTTTTGTGCTGTTTCTGCTTCTGTATGCTGGAGGAGTAGCTCTTTACCTAATGGAATGGTTTCCTACAAAGCAATCAAGAAACAATTCTGTTTCAGAGGCCAGTTTTGTTTCTTCGCTTAATCTCTTTTCAGATGCACCTTTGGAGTACAGGTGGCATTGAAAAGGAGATGAATATCTGGAAAATGCCAATTTAGGGACATAAGATGCATTTACATTCAGACTGAGAATACGCTTGCCGCCTGTGAGTCAGCAGTGTCAAACAACTATGCAGCAGAAGCGAAAATGCTAAAATAAAAAGGACAGAAGTGACAAAATGAGTGCAAATTATGTAATCAATGTTTCTCCTTTTATCAAAGTAGTTATTTCAAACCTTAATAAGCTTTGCCAGCCAGCGGCAACATTTTGAAGTATTGTATTAATAAGCAATCATTGAATTTTGTTGGTTTTGAAATAGCATTAATTTTCAGTAACACTGTATTAATATCTAGATGACATTTATCACAGCTACTAAGTAGTGGAAATACTGAAAAAGGTTAAATGTGGATTTTAAGATATGCATGAAAAGAAAAGCCTTTTTATTATATGAAGTGAGATCATATCAGGGAAATATGTTGTTGCTACAAGATGGAGATCCCTGTGTGGAAGGGCTGGGTGACTTACTGAAAATGGAGTATCTGTAATGGAGCTGTGTGATCCTATGTAGCCTACTACTTTTATTTTACATATCTTGCCAGTGATTTGTCAGCCCTAGCAATTTTAGGGTCTTACAAGACTATTGTATTGTATGGGTTAACTTTGCATAATGTAGACTCTTTCTGACTTTATGCTGCTACCTTTGTATTAAGGTTAGTACGTACTGTAGAGTGCATCTTCTAGAAGTGTTTGGTCTTCATTTACAGACATGGAAGGACAAAGAAGCCACATTTCACTCTAAGTTCATCAGCAGTTAATGACCCTTATTGCTGAAAAATGTAATTAAGCTCTCTTTCTAATATGAATTTGTCTAGCTTCAATTTCCAGGCATTACCTTTGGTTTCTGCTTCAGAGCTCCACTACTTATTGTTAGTGAGATGTTTATACTCTCTAATAAAGTCACCTTTCAATTATCTTGTTCAAAACTAATCAGACAGCTCTTTAACTCTTGCTGTAAGGCATTTTCTCTAGCCCTTTGTTACTACTGTATTTATATGAATTATTTTGATTGTGTTTTTATAAAAAGGTTTAAGAGAACTGCACATAAACTGTTAACATCTACCTACCCAGTGCAATACAATGGACTAAAAATCAATGTTCTCACAGTTTCCCTCTTGATTAATCAAAAGATTGCTCTGTGCCTCTTCATTTCTGCATCATCATCATCATCCTAGGAGCTCCCTTTCATCTGCTGGTTCACTAGGAAGTGTTTTTTGAGATGTTCATGTTCAGAACATACATACAGTTCTACAGAACAGGTTAAAATATATGCAGTTATAAAATATGTATTTGCTGGAATAAATTCATTTTTGTCCCAATAAAGCCAGGTCTTTCAATGATTACTCTGAGTGCTAACCTTTCTGGGCACAATTTTTGAGATTCACTTTCTGTATTTGTTGAGAGATCATGAGTGGAAATTCTGAATATGATTGGATCTGAACTTTGAATAGAAATGTACTTTCTCAACAGCGGCTATTTTTATTACTTGATATGCTTAATATAGTTTGCGTAGTGCTTTCCAATCAAACTGTTGGAAGTAAAACGTTCCCCAGCTCCCTCCTGCACTTCCTTTTTGGAAAGAAAATAACAGATAGCTTGCCTTCCATAACACCTCTTTGGCTTTCTTGAGTCTTTAATGTAAATTTAGTGAAATACAAGGGAATCTGATAAGCACAGTGCACAAGGGTATGGGTGGCCTTGCTTTAGGAAAAAATAATACACATTTGTGAATTACTACTATTTGGGGTTCTCCTGTATTTGCTAGTATTAGGTTTACCATGACTGCTGATGACAAGATGCTAAGCAGATACCTGGGATCTTGGATACAGCAATGTTTGTATTTAAAAATTACCATGATGTATTTTCCCAAATTCTAATGCTTTTTAAAGTATTCATTGTTGGAGAGCTCTTGCAAGTAACTTCTAAACTGTAGTTCTCTCTGATCAAGTTTTATGTGCAAATTTCATGTATGCCTACTATCCTGTTTTCTGGTTTGACTTGATTATGTGCAGCACAACCTCATTGGTAACAAGCATAGTCGTGCCTCTGTAGGTTCAATAATATCTTCAGCAATTGTTGTTGGAGGCAATCTTATTTTGGTTTGCACCATGTGATAGCTCTGGTTAGAAATACATTTGGTCACCTGCATCATACATAGATGTGATTTACATTGATTTCTATTATAGTTAGATGCATCAATATTTGAAAAGTCTGCAGCCTTTGTATATTTTCTCTTCTGTTTCAGTGCAGGCATTTCTAAGTACAGACGTACTATATGATTTAGTGCACTGGAAGTTGCCTTTTCATTGTATTTCTTGATCATAAGTAAAGAAGAACTCTGCAATATTCTTACATGACTTGTATAAACCATTCAGAATACTTCCCTACATTACTGCATGCAACAGACCTCAGAAAACCACCTGAAGGTGCTTTTGAAAACTGTCCAGTGAAAATTGCAGTAACTACCTGCTCTCACTTTAAAAACAAAAAGAAAACCCCCAATTATTTTCTTTTCTGAATTTGTTCAATTTCATGTTTCAGCTGTTAGGTCTTGTTTGACCTTTGGCTGCTCTATTGAAGAGTTTGTTTTGAAGCTTTTATTCCCATGGGTATATACTTCAGAGTAGGAACCAAGCTACTCAAAAACATCCTTTTTGGTGTAATAAATAAAGTTTTTGCTTTAACTTGGTAGTAAAGGCATTGGTTTTGGTCTTAGTAATTCTTAAAAGTTATTCTTTTCTGCTTTTTTTTTTTTTTAATATTTTGAATTGTGGGTATTGATAAGGGCACATGATCCATCATACTGGTGCCAAATAGATGCTGTGATCTCTGTTTTTAACTCTCTTTCCGTCTGGACATCTAGGAAGTTAACGCTGCTCTTTTTGGTTTCATGCATATCTAATTATGCACAGTAATTCCATAATTCCCCATAATTCCAACTCTTTCATATTAAATTATCTTGTGTTTGCTCCTAAATGGGTAGCTTTTCATTATCTTTGTTGCCTGATGTCCTTCTAATGTGTGATCCAGATCTGTCCATCTGTAGTGTATCCTCTTCCTGTTTACTGTTTCCCTGGTCCCTCTGGCAGCTGTGGCTTATATGAGCAGCACCTGTTTGTCTTCTAAGTCAGTGGTAAACTGTTAAATAGCAAAGGGCCAAGAACTGTTCTCGGCAGGTCCTACTGTGTTAAAATTTTATGTTAAATAATGGCTTTTTAGAGGGGAGGTCTTACTAACATTTACAAATATCTAAAGGGTGGGTGTCATGAGGTTGGGGCATCCCTTTTTTCTATTGTAGCTAGCAACAGGACAAGGGATAATGGGATGAAGCTGGAACACAAAGTTCTCCTTAAATATAAGAAAAAACTGTTTCACTGTGAGGGTGAGGGAGCCCTGGCACAGGCCGCCCAGAGGGGTTGTGGAGTCTTCTTCTTTGGAGGTCTTCAAAATCCTCCTGGACATGTTCCTATGTGACTTGATCTAGGTGAACCTGCTTCTGCAGGGGAGTTGGATTAGATGATCTCTAAAGGTCCCTTCCAACCCTACCATTCTATGATTGTGTTTGTAAGTGACTTGATTGTTAAATCTAAATAATAAGTAGACAAATCATTTGTCTTTTGAAAGTGCCAGATATATTGCATCACTGTTTTTTTCACATTTAGTGTTATGTTCACCTTTTCTAGCTGTGTACTTCCTGTATACGTAAATCAATTTTAGTGCTAATGGTTGTATGTTTGGATTTATTAGTGTAAACAATAATTTAAGAAAATAATAAAAACATCTGAAACTGCTGTCTCAAGATTAATGAGGAAATCCTCATTCTGGTGATGCTCAGAGCAAACTTCTATTGACTTCTGTGCTGCACATATTTTACATAGCTGGACCTATGTATGTGGAGCCTCCATATCTAGAAAGTCTAAATAGCATATATATCCAGTTTTGTTTCTATACTTAGTAATTTAATTTATTGAACAGTTTAATGCTAGTCTAGAAAAATAACAGGTCACTGCTTTTCATGATTATCACCTAATAAATACTATTTTAAGAAATATTTCGCTTTGTTAGGTATTTGAATGTGATATCCGAAATTGGGAGTCCTCTGAAAAATGTTTGCCTTTTTATTCTGTGATGAAAGCTACCTTGTCAGTCCTCTTGTGACTGCAGAACAAGTGCTTGTAAGTGCAAACAAGAGCAAACGGGATTATGCTACCAGTGAGCAATATAAGGGCATTGTCAGTGGGGTCTGTAACTTACTGTCAATGCCTAATATGGAGTGTGACAGTCCCTAAAAAGCTGGACTTGGCAGACTGATTCAGGGCAAACCCATGCCTGTACTGCCACTGAGGTTAGGCCTTGCAAAGGGCAGTTTGGTGTTCCTGGCAGGAGATGCCTGGAGCTTTCAGGGACATGTGTGACACCTGGAATATGTCTGCTGCCCACCCTTCGTGGGAAGTGAAGGAACTCTGCTTGACATGCACCTTTAGACACTAGAGGCCAACACCTTGATAGTAAGTGCACTATATCTGTGTGGTTTCTTCTTTTTAAAAAAAGGATGAAGGTTTCCTGTATGTTACAAATTGGGATGCTAGGACTCAGCTCTTCCTTCAGCACAAGTGGATTCAAACCCACGTGTCCTTCTTGCAGTTGTTTACCAGCAGATGGAGAAGAGAGGGAAGGAGGATGCCTTCTGTTATTTCCTCTGAAGCTGGAAAATGGCAATCAAAAAGGCAGGTCTTGAAGTCAATGGGAAAGCAAACCCATTTTCAGCATGCAGAATACTCTGATAGTTTATTCAGTGATGTAATATGTTTATTTAACAAACAGGTTTAGTTTTTATATCTTTGACTATTAAATCACTTAAGATTTGTTATTATAGTTCTGCTTTATTGCAGTAGTTGCTCTTCAGCAATTTCTTGTAAAAGCATTTTCCCACATTATAGCATTTTATGACAGTCATACCCTTTTTAGCTCCATGTGTAAGTAGAAATGCTTTTTAGGTTTTAGGATTATTTTCTTTTTTTCTTTCAGCACTCCTGTGGATAATATTTCACAGGATGTTCGGACAGAGAATTATACTAAACACAGAACACTATTTGTTCCTATACTTTAAAAAATAATTTAGAAATGTTTTTATTACTTGCTATTTACAGCAATTCCTATAGATTTACTATTGATATAATTAACCACTTCTTAAATTTCATAATTGCCAGTTTGTAAGTCACTGCCATTAATTTTCCAGATCTGTGTTGTGTTGGAAAAAAATGTCATCTTCCTACACTTATAAAGAACTTAAAGCAACAGGTACAAAATTAATAAAGAGGCTTTGCTTATCTTTTTTTGTCTCGTATTTAATTTTTTTTTACCTGTTTGATGGTTTATTTGTAATTATACTCCACATTAATACTTCACTACTTATTGCTTCAGTAGTGAGAGTCACTTAGGTGCTTCCATTTGGATTGATTCTGACTGCTGCAAGGGGTTGATAGTACAGGAAGTAGTTGTTTCAGTCGTGCCATGCTCCCTTATATGCCTGTGCCTGCAGAAAATAGGTAGAATAGGAAAACACATTCCATTCAATTAATCCCAAAGTTGTTTTTTTCCCTTGGTGTCGCAAGTTTAGTGATTCTTGTCTTTAGGATGCTGTTGGTTCCATTTGCACCTACAGCTCAGCTTGTACACTCATGTATTTTGTGCTCTTCCTGAACACTTGAATGTAACTAATATATTATCAACATGCAGGAACTCATGAATATTAAGAAGCTATATGTGGGAGAGAACATTAGTCTAAAACGAAAACCACATATAATATTTGTTTCTCACTATTTTCATTATTCTATCCTTTTTTCAGTCGCCCCCACTATTATGCATATTTAAATGTGTTACCAAATTTAGCATTGATTTATATGAACGACTGTTTGCCTCAGGATCCAGCTGAAGCATGCTGCTGGAGATGTGGGCTCTAAATGCCTGTATTTGGGTCATTTTTAAGTACTCTGAAAAAGCACAGGGAATGAGAAGGCTTCACGGTTGTCTCAGAATAACTTTTACTCTATGGGTCTTGCTCCCACATTCCATTAAATATGGATATTTCTGTCACTCTGGGTTTTGTTTTATTTGATTTGTTTTTTTTAACACTTCTGTGCTATCAACATCTATAATATCTGCTGGATGAAAAATTCTTCTAGTTCATAAAAAATTCTGGTATATGCAATGAGCTATCATTCATAAATTTGATCAGAAAGCTCTGTTAGCCAGTTATTTATAAATGTTAACATTATAATCGCTCTTTAAGGAAAGAGCGATTGAAAATCTTGTTTCTCAAATAATAATAATACTGAACATGTTTCCAAAGCTTAGGCTCTGTGCATAATATCCCCACAATATTAAAGCATAATATTTATTATGTTCTTGTAGGCCCAGAGGGGGAAGAAAGGTGCAAAGTAAATGTAGTGAAGGCTGTCTAAATAATTTCAGCAGTTCAAGGATGGGGAAACATTTTCATCTTAGAGGCCGGGGTTTGAGTGTGTGAGGAATGTTTCTGGGAACTGAGTAAATATAGACTTAGATATATTAGTGAAAGCCATGTGGAGATATTGTTAATTTTGGGATGGTAGGTCAGCTCTTTCAACCTGACAAACTTGTTTCCTGCTAATTGGACATGTTTCAATTACGTTAGAGGGGAAATTTAATTGGAATAATTCTAGAAATTTCATCCAGTAAGGAAGAGTTAGGGAATACAGAGTTTTGAAATAGATATGTACTAGCAAAAGATAGAACAGGGAATGTGACTCTAGAGCAGTTTTAAGGGATATGCTAAGGTAGGCAAATTGGGCAAAGACACAGTGATTTCTTTGCAGGCTCTGCTGGACTATATACACCTGCAAGCCCCGTGTATCTTTTCTGGGTGTCAGGAGGTACGTATGGGTTTTTTTTTCCTCCTGAGTTCAGCTGACAAAATTGATTATGCTTCCACAGTGCCAGGAAGGCGCACAGGGCTGTACAAGTATGGGAGGCTGTGTTTTGGCTTGCTGTATTTGAACAGGATACGAAGGGAAAGGACCCAGGCTGACCTTCGCCTGTTTGAGGGAGGAGATTTTTAGAGGAAAGGAAACATTATTTGTAGCAATTCTCCATGTAGAGTTTGGGTTAGTGAGGCAAAAGAACCTCCAACACCACTGAATCTTCTAAAAATAATTTACTAGAAAGAGTTCTGTCTCTTGTGGCTTCACTAGTCTGCGTGCTAAGTGTTTTGCTGTCCTGTTTAGAAAGGACAAAACAGTTTTGTAAAGGCTTGACAGGGGTGCTAGACAGCAATCCTATGTTACGTAGAAGTTGATTTAATTTTATTAAAGAAAGCTTTGAATTCTTTGTCTTGATTTTTGATTTTTATAAAACTGGTTAAAAATAAATGGCAGTAGTTAATGCCTTTTTCAGAAGTTATCATCCATTAGCTAGGATGCATAGGAGGCTAGGAGGCAAGGTCCTTGCTTACCTTCTATAATGCTGAAGATTAGGTCACTTCACTCAGAGGTGAGCAACCTAAGTGCTATTATCATATGCAAATGGGACTTGATGTAGCAGGAGTTTGTGTACCTTTAGAGGACCGTGACCCATGCTGAAAAGGCGACTGTTCAATCTGGGCAGTCTTGCCTCTTGGAGAAGGAAAGTGGCATCAGCTGGCTTATTCATAGGCCTCCCAAACTATAGAAAGTTGGTGGCAGATTAATCTCAAGCAGTGGTTCACAGTATCGTCCTCGGAATGGCATATGGTGGGAACTGGGAAGGAACAGCATATGACAATATGCTATTTAGAATCCATGTTTTAAATTACTGAGCCATAATTTAAATTTCCCTGGAGCCAAGAATAGAACTTCATAGTTAGTGAGGAACTTATCTAAAGAGAAGATTACATTTCTCCTTTCCCTTTCCTCCTTGCAAACAAAGCAGAGAACAGTGAACACAATTGAAAGAAATTTGCTTTGGGAAATGGAATAGTGGGAAAGGTAAACAGACAGCTGTTTAAAAAAATAAAATCAGTGTTACAACTGAAACACAGCAGTAAAATGTTAACTTGTTTTTGCAAAACATTATCTTAAAGATGGACGCTTATCCAAAAGCAAAATAAGGAACTACACTTTTTAGACAGCAAGCCATCTAATGAGACAAACATATGACATATTGCTTTTAACTGATAAATTAGCTAAGCAGTTACAATTTCTCTCAGGACTTAAGTAAGGCTTATATCAGAAATGTTATCACCAGTAAATGTATACTAAGGAGACATTTTGTTTTGATACTGTGTAAATCACTGCAATGATTTACATGATATGCTTCCTCCATTACTGCTTATTTTACCTTTTCTTTCACTGAATTACAGTCCCTCAGGTTTTGTTACTTCTGTTCATTTAGGATCATGAACCCCATTAAATAAAAGACATGTGCATACATCACAGTTAACACTGAAAGCTCTTGCTACTTATATTCCTTATATGTTTTTGTTGTACATCTTAAAGAAGCACGCAGGAGAAAAGAGATCAAAATAAAAATTGAGGAGCAATCAGCTAAAGTTTTTCAATGAGAAAATTTGCATTAATATATATACTGAATTACTGTTTAACACCAGTCTCTATGTAATGTAGTTTAAGTGTTAAGAATAGGTGAGTAAAAGTGAGACTAAAAGAGAGCATGTTTCCTAGATGTGGATGAGAATATAGTGAATATTAAGTGTGGAATAAGCTAAAGTAAATAAATGAATTGACTTTTTTTTTGTACAGTGAAACTTTAAATAAAGATTTGAAGGGAAAAAAGACACTCAAACCCTGAAAAGTAAAAAGTCCCAAGTGCTGGAAGTGTATGAGGGTAAGAGTATGAATACAACCAAGAGAAAAGTAGACAGCAGAAGCAATTTAAAAGAAGTGAAGAGTTACTAAACTAATGTTAATTCAGATATATCTAATGCTGAGAGTGTAAAAAACCAAAAGTTACCTCTGGAAAGCTTGTTTACAAGAAGAAGCTTTTACTAGTAAAGACAACAGGATAGGAGAACTTGAAGCTAGAGAATGTCTAGATTTAAACAGGTATATCTCATCTCAACACAAGGATTGTATAAAGGCGAGGAAGATACCTTTGCATCTTTGTCAATGGGAATTAAATATTTTACCTCAAATTACACTTGCAAAGCTTTTGTATTTTTAAATTATTGTAATTTTTAATGTCTAGTCAAACGCATCAAAGCTTTCCATATCTTTTGCAGCCTATGTCAATACTCTGAACATTTTACCACAAGTAGGATGATTTAATGTTATGCCACTTTCCATTCTAAAGCCTAAATTCTGTGCACATTTTAGGTCTTTGTGCTACAACTATATTATATGTAAGTCATACATTTGACATCTTTCAAAGTTTGACCCTCATGTTTCACAAGCCTAGAAGACTGAGTGCACTACTTGTCTGTGGTCAAATTGTGTTATGTGTTTCTTATATATGCATATGTGTAATGCTGCAAATTCTTTGACCTCAATAATGCTCTTGTGCCAACAGGTTGCCTGTTAAATTATGAAATGCTGTCTGATGTATTTATCTGAGGAAATGTGTTGCCTCACTTCTGACTTGTTGTTTGTTTTTGGTTTTTTTTTAATATAGAATAATAGAATCATAGAATGGTAGGGTTGGAAGAGACCTTTAGACATCATCTAGTCCAAGCCCCCTGCTGAAGCAAGTTCACCTAGATCAGGTTGCATAGCAACATGTCCAGGCAGTTCTTGAAGACCTTCAAGGAAGGAGACTGCACAACCCCTCTGGGCAGCCTGTGCCACTGCTTTGTCACCCTCACGGTGAAATAGTGTTTTCTTATGTTTAAGTGGAACTTTTTGTGTTCCAGCTTTATCTCATTACCCCTTGTCCTGTTGCTAGCTACAATAGAAAAAAAGGATGCTCCAACTTCCCCACACACACCATTTAGATATTTGTAAATGTTAATAAGATCTCCCCTCAGTCTCCTCTAGACTAAACAGTCCCAGTTCCTGCAGCCTTTCTTCATATGAAAGATGTTCCAGTCCCCTGGTCATCTTGGTGGCCCTGCGCTGGACTCTTTTCATAAGTTCCCTGTCCTTCTTGAGCTGAGGATCCCAGAACTGGACACAGGACTCCAGATGAGGCCTCACCAGGGCAGAGTAGAGAGGCAGCAGAATCTCCCTCGACCTGCTGGCTAAACGCTTCTTGATGCGTCCAGGGATGCCATTGGCCTTCTTGGCCACAAGGGCACATTGCCGGCTCATGTTTAGTTTATTATCAAGCAGGTCTCCCAGGTCTCTCTCTGCAGAGCTGTTCTCCAGCAGGTCAATCCCCAGCCTGTACTGGTGCATGGTTTGTTCCTTCACAGCTGCAGGACTTTGCACTAGTCCTTGTTGAACCTCATGAAGTTCCTCTCTGCCCAACTCTCAAGCCAGTCAAGATCCAGTTGAATGACAGCACAGCCTTCTGGGGAATCAGCCAGTCCTCCCAGTTTGGTGTCATCAGGGAACTAGCTGAGGGTGCCCTCTGTCCCCTCATCCAGGTGGCTCATGAAGATGTTGAACAAGACTGGCCCCAGAACCAGTCCCCGTGGAACTCCACTGGCCACAAGCCTCCAACTTGATTCTGTGCCATTGATCACCACCCTCTGGGCTCTGTCATTCAGCCAGCTCTGGACTCACCTCACTGTCCAGTCATCAAAGCCTGAGCTTTCCGATGAGGATGTTATGGGAGACAGTGTCAAAAGCCTTGCTGAAGTCAAAGTAGATGACATCCTCTGCTCTCCCCTCATCTAGCCAGCTGATGGTGCACTCATAGAAGGCTATTAGCTTGGTCAAACAGGATTTCCCCTTGGTGAATCCATGTTGACTCCCCCTGAGAACCATCTTTTCCTTCCTATGTTTAGTGACAACACTGAGGATGAGTTGTTCCATCAGCTTTCCAGGGATGGAGGTGAGGCTGCCCGGCCTGTCATTTCCTAGGTTGTCCTTCCTGCTCTTTTTGAAGACTGGAGTGACACTGGCCTTTCTCCAGTTCTCAGGCATCTCGCCTGTCCTCCATGAATATAATGGAGAGAGGCTTAGCAATCATATCAGCACTCTAGGATGCATCCCATCAGGACTCATAGACTTATAAGCCTTAAGCTTGGCCAACAAGTCTTTAACCTCTTCCTCTTCCACCCAGGAGATCATCAGAAGCTTTAGTAATAAATGGCCAATTTAATTTGTTCATTGATGTGCCTTTAGACAGATGGCATTGCTCTATTTTTGACCAATGCATTACAGGAACTGTGAGACCTAGTGATTAATTTAATCTAGTGATCTATAGATAAATCTTGAAATGTTCGGCCTCTGAATGTGGACTATTTCCTGGTGCATACTTTATGGCATGGCAGTGGAGAATCCTTTTTCTTGTGCCTAAGTAGCTGTCCTGGGTTTGGTCAGGATAGGGGTAACTCGCCCCAGCTGCCGCTCGGGGGTGTGGCCAGGCTATTCAATCCCATGTGACCTTACGCTCGGGATATAAGGGCAGCAGCTGGGCCGGGGTGGGGTGGCTCTGCGGCCAGCGCAGGAACTGCAGTTCTGTCATCCGAGTGAGTGTTGGTCTGAGTAGTTACACTGGGCGTTGCTCGTTTTTCTGTGTCCTTTGGCCATCATTGTAGCTGCCTGCTCTTTGTGGTGTTCTAGTAAATGTTCCTTAACTCAGCCCAGAGAGTTCTAGAACTCTCTTGATTCTTCTTCCCATCCTGCTGAGTTGGGGAGGAGTGAGTAACTGGGTGCTTTGGTTATCGTTCAGTTAGTGCTAGATCACCACAGTAGCTTTCTGTCTTGACTTCTGTTTCATAATGGATATTTATTTTTTGGGGGATTTTTTGAAGCAATTTTTTAGCTATTCAAACTGATGATGCCAAGGTACTGAATATATGTATCTGGTACTTTTGAGCAGCTTTACTTCCATACTGTTGGGAACATAATTAAAAAAAATATCCCCGTAGTGAGGCTCGTGTACGTGCTCATTTGGTGTCATATTTGTAAAGAAATAATGAACTTAGAAGATGTTGTAAAATAAATTCTCTACATTTCTGAAAAAAAAAAAAAAAGCAAAAAAAGCACCAGTAAATACTTTGTTAAAACTGATCATTGCAAGATTTTTTCTTATGTTTAAATGGAACTTCTTGTGTTTCAGCTTCATCCTGTTACCCCTTGTCATGTAATTTAAAATAAACCCAAACCTTCTAATGTTAAGCATTTCATGTTATGTTCAAAGTTGGAGGAAGATGAGATCTCCTCTACAAAGAGGATCAGTACATTCACAGCAATAAATGAGCTATATAAATACCATATAACTGATGTTTTCATTAACAATAACATAGGGCTCTTATGTGACAGTTTTTGTATTGTTCACTTAAAATATCATCCTTGAAACAGAAGTGAAGTATGATTTTGTTTTCCTCCTATAAATCTGCATGAGACACAGCAGGAGAAAATGTTTTCACCTAAGTTGTTAGTACTTTTGCTTTCATCAGTGTAATAATTTTCGATGTTCCCTTAAATGTGTATGGAATTTGGAACATGTATCAGCAATAGGGCAGTAAACATATATATATGTGTATGTAAAAAATACATATGTGCAATTTCATAGAAATCAAAGTACAAAACTTGCTGACCTAAGGTAATGTTTTAAGTACTTTTGGTAATGCAATTATTAAGCATTTAATATACTACATAGAATTTAGATATTATTTCCCAGAAGATGACCAGATCATAAAGTTGCCACATGGTATAAGGAATTAGAATAAAATACACTTTCTGTACCTGCAGAACAATTAGACTATCTTGACATGCAGATACAATTATCTGTAGGAGATATTTGAATTAACTTATGCTGTGTTACTGGGCTTGAGGGGAAGTTATCTTTGGAAAAACTCTGTACCTCGTCTTGTGTATGCCTGACAGTGCCCTCTACTCTGTGGCCTGATTGCCTGACTAAGAGCAAAACCACCTTGTTTTACCTGCCCAATGCTCAGTGTAGCACTTGTGTGGGAACAAACCATGCATGATTTGCTTTGTACGAATCTGTGAGTGCTTCCTGATCCCTGCTGCATGACCCTCTTGCCTGGAGCCAACAGATGTTGCAAGAGCCACACTGGGACAGTATTTTAGGGACTCTCACAATAGGGTTCAGAAGTCCTTGGCAAACATTGCAGTCTTAGCCCTTATATAACACAGAGATTATCTCAACTCTTCTTTTTTTTTTTTTTTTCCCTTTGAGGGCTCTTGGACACCCTAGAGAGTGAGAGATCATTGATAGTCTTTCAGATGGAAACCAATGTGGACTCTTGGTCAGCATAATGACATCTGCTTAGCAAAACATTAGCTATGGAGTCTGCTCTTCCCTCATCTCTGTCTTTTGTTGGCAGAATCAAGTGAATGCTGAGGGAACAAGGAGGAGCTGGCTTGGGGAGAGGGCTGTGTTGCCAGCCGTGGGAGATGCTCAGGCTTTTGCTGCCTCATGCTGTTGGGTGAAGTTGGTTATATGGTCCCTGTCCCAGCTCACTTGCCCTCACCACATCACCTTCCTATAGCAGGAGTTTCAATACACACAGCCAGTGCCCTGTGCAGGATCTGGAGGCTTGGGTAAGAAAGCAGAGACAGGCATGGGAACAAACCCTAGCTCCTGTTTCTGGAGTTGATATGAGTGGTGGTTACCAGCTGACCTTACATTCTCTGCCTTCTCCAGGAATGTACCTGTGGCTGCCTCTGCCCCCTCCTCTGCAGCTCTGCGTACCTGTGTCATGCCATATCAACACACAAACCACTGTCTTCCGTTACAATATAATAAAATAAGGCACACAGGTTGCCCTAGATTGACCTTACTAGGTACAGAAGTGAAACCTTATAGAGATGCTTATTCCCTTTCACCATTAGATGGAGCAAAGAGCTGTTCTCGCTTTCTAAAGCCTCAGAGCTGAGAGGTCTTTGCTCAAGTTCCTCCAGGGAGTGAATGAAGCCTCACAAATTCTAAGGGGTGCATGTTTGCTTCATTTCAGAAAAACGAAGTGCCCAGTGCAGATTCCCAATGTGTTTTGCCATCTGTTTAAAACTGCTAAAATAAGGATGTGGTAAAAGAATACTCTTTGTACTGAAACAGCTTTTACATACAAGCTCAAACTTTCAGGTGTGGTTTCTACTTCAACCCTCTCAACTCTCATGAAAAGTTTAGCTAAAACAGTCAAAGATATAAATAATCAAAAATATTTTTTTGAGAAGTGGCTTTTTGCCATTAGGAGGTGGGTATAACTGGCGCCCAACCTTAAATTGTTAGCCTACTACATAGAGGAACGTTATTCTTGTGATTCGCAAATAATTTGAGCATCTTTACATACTTGATGTCTTGTTTTGTGTGATATTTAAAAATGGACTTATTTCTTCATTTAACTCTGGCTGTTCTGTGTGTTTTTGTAAGTGGGGAAGGAATGAATATGGAAAGGAGCAAGATGGAAGCCTACCTGTGCCTGGCTTTGGTTAACTAGTCAGTGTTTTTTCTGTATGTGTATATATATGTCCCAGTGCATTGTGTTCATTTTGCAAGCCCAGTTGCTTGATCAAAATACTGTTTCTTTTTGGCTGCCTTCCCCCCTGCCCCCGAAGCTTGAATTGCATCTGGTAGGCATGGAGCTGTTTATGCTTTCAGTTTGGAACAGAGAACCAAGTTTGGTACCTATCTTCTGGGTAAGATTTTTCACCCTTGGTACTGCTGAATGTGTGATTAGTTCCTTCCAGTGCTGCTTTTTTCCCCTATTTGTATAATTGTTTGTTCTCCTATGCAGAAAAAGCATTTGACAATGAACATTTGATTCTGCAAATAGTTATTAATTTGAAAAACCACTGGAGCCTTATACCTACAGCACATCCTACAGAAAGACTACTGTAAAACTGACTTGAGGTATTCAGGGTATGAATAATGGCTGAAAGTAAATCTTGCTGCGTTCAGCTTGTCATACCTTATTTGCAAGTGCATAGTGGCACTGTATTGTAATTATCCACTAGCATTTTTTTCTATTCCTGTTACACAGTGTTTATTGAGTTGGTATTACATCAGATGCTCCACATTTTTTAATAAGTTAAAGAGATTTTGCCATTTAACAAGGCCTTAGAATTTTAAGATGACCTACCTTAAGCTATAAGTCATTATTCTTGGCTGTCTAGTTGATTAAGAAAAGGCATTAGTACAGTTTTTTTCTGGAAAAAAAAAAAAGATAAATTTGTTGTCTTTTCTTTGATGTCTTAATCGTGATTGAACATCTTGAAGGTGTCCAGATGTCTGTGACAAGGTGGGATCTTGTTGTGCAGAGATGAAACTGTTTGACAAGTAAGCTCTGCAAATTTGTACAAAGCAATTGCAGGAGAGAGGGTCTTTGGAGAATGAAACAAAGATATTATGATGGGATTTTGTGCATATTTCAGTGCTTGGATATAATCTAGTTCATTATTGTATTGACTGTAAGTACTGTAGAAAGATCAATTTAGGCTTATCAAAAGTAATGTGATCTGTGGGTAGTTCTTTTAAATGGCGACTTCTAATGCAAACTCAGATTTTTAAGTGATTTATCATTCTTGAGAGATTATTAGAGCTGTAACTCCTCCAGCTCTTTACAATACCAAACATTTAAAGAACATTCAGACTATTTAGTTATTCACAAGGAAAAGTCAGTTGCCTATGATTCACTGAATATTCAGTCTAGTCTTTCCCTCTCTCTGTCCTCTCCTGGAGGAGATAAATAAATGTGTTATTTATTTAATTTCAGAGTTTTTGTGGATCACCTTTAAATCAGTAGCTGGCCTCTCATAGCCAGGAAGAAATCTATTTGGTGATGCAAACAGTATATTATAGTATGGTTATATGATGCGAAAGAGTTCATAGAAAATTAATGACTGTGTTTTTTATTTAGTTTTTTAATGAAGTAGAAGTATTATCTAATACTAAAAACTGAAGGAAATCAAACACTGAAGTAGATTATTAAATGCTAATTCATTCAACTTTCTGTAGTAGGAGCTGTGCAAGAATTTTGTTGGTTTAAAAAAATAAAACATTATTTCTTCTGTCTGTGCATATTTCAAATATTTCATGTTGCGGAAACAACCTGTTGAGTCTTCCTACATGCACAGTAGGGTGCAGTGACCAAAGCATTCATTTAAGAAGTCAAAATTCCCATCTGTTCCCAACAGATTTTGAGC
The DNA here is from genome assembly GCA_013401255.1 of Urocolius indicus. Lineage (NCBI taxonomy): Eukaryota > Metazoa > Chordata > Aves > Coliiformes > Coliidae > Urocolius > Urocolius indicus. The sequence goes on from WBNH01007470.1 coordinate 182,276, forward strand.
AGAAATTTGTTAGCTAGCTATCTAGTGTTTTTGGGGGGAGTTGAGAAGGGTGAATTTTCTCTTTATTTGTTTTGTGTTGTTTGCCTTTTTTTTTTTCCCCTCTCTTTTTTGGAATCATCTTGTGGGAGAGAGGGTGAAAAGTAAGATTGAAAGTATTTGGACAACTTGATCTGAATTTATAAATGTTTTTAGAGTGACTGGAACTGCCTATTTCCTCCATTGTATTTGTAAAATATTAGAATGGTCTTTGTATCAGTAAAAAATGTCTATGTTCCCAAGATAGTTGATAACTCTTTACCTTGTGGGAATAAGCCTGAGAATAACAAAATTAATTGGCATGATATCTCTGTTTAAAATTCAAGCAAGCCTTTAAAAACTTATGTGTTTTACTTAGACAGATGTCAGTTTCCACTCAGCTTTTTGTTCATACCTCATCATTTATGTAATAAAAGCCCTACTACATCTACTAATTGTCTATGCTATGTGTGCATGCTTTATGTCTATTGAACTGAAAGAAGCAGAAATTTTAAAGACTTACACGTTTATGGTAATGTAATGTGGCCTTTATGAAAGGGATAAAGTGTTATGAAAGATTATTAGATCATTTGTTGTAAGTAGCAGTGGGCTGGGGAGCTGTGCAACTGTTAAAGGCTTTTTGACATGATATGTGCTTGTGAGAGACTCCCAGTAGCCACTGGCTTTGCACAGTCTTGAGTGAGCCTTGCCATTGGTCACTGGGTCCGCACATGGTCACTGGGAGGAAGCAGTATCTCCAGTAAAGACAAATCGCCTTCATTTATCCATAGCAGGAGATGTTCAGATGGCAGAGAATAGTTTTTGGGCAGTCAGAGTGCAGCCAATGAGTTTAATGTTTATTTTGATTTTCAGTTTAGATAACAGCTAATCTCATTACTACTGGTGACTGAACAGTAAAATGATTGTGAAACGTTCAGCTCTTTAATGGATGTTTTCTGGCTGCATTCAAAAGCTTGATATATTTTCATATTGTGCATTTCTCTGTTTCTTGTATTAAAAAAATGAAAAAATGCATAGCTTTCTGATTTCCTCACTTGTTCTGTACATGCTCTCCACCTTCCCCTGCCTTTGCCCCGACTTCTGCAAAACATCTAGTATGAAAAACATCAAACATGATTTTAAACTGATAATTTTAAGATTCAGTCATTCTTTTCCTTTGCACCATTGTAAGCAACCAAGGTTGCATTAATGCAATAACCTGAACAATTCATGCGTTGTAAAGCACAAGACAGAAGGACTACCTCTTCTGTATTTCTGCTAGCCTTAATAAACCAATGTGGGTGAAAGAATGGAGGCAGCGTCAGGTAGAGATATCCAGACTGACAGCAGTGTATCTCTGCTGACAGCAGTAGATTAACAGCACTGGCTTTATCCCATGATAGAATCTGGGTCTTTCAGATTTTACAACACATACAGGTTATGTACACTGAGAACAATACTGTATAGAAATGAATATGTCCATGATGAGAATGATAAGCATGAGTAGCTTGTATTAAAATTGCATTTTCACCTCACTTGTTACTTAAGCCCTGTGTGAAATCTCCATGACAGAAGCTTCCAATATACATATTTCCAATAGGATCTGATAGATCTCAGTGTTTTGTGATCCTTTGTTTCTAAGAACTGTATTATAGGATGTATATATGTTATCCTCAGAAATTCAATCTATAGTTTGCACAGATAAAGCTATAAAAAATTCCCACTTTCCTTAAAGTAAAGGTGAACATAAAATGCCTGTTTATCTGCTTATTAAAATACTTATTTTGCTTTTTTTTTTTAAAATAAAAGGAATTAATAATACGAGTTAAATGTATGAGCTTTTGTGAACACGTTTCCGTAAAGATCTCCTTTATCCAGAAGTAGTAGAACTGTTGGGTGAATTTGTGTTTGTAGTCAAATGGCCCTCTGAGCTGTTGGTAATGGTTTGAACTCAAGGTAAGTCTCAACATCAAGACCCTCAACCTTTCCTTTCTGCCTTCAGACTCTAGTTTATGAGTAAGAGGAAACAAGAGCTGTTCTTTTGTGCTGCTGTTGGAATTAGTTAATCTGATATATGCTATACATGTAAAATTACTTTCCTCTGTTGGTATTTCATTTGAGAACTGTTGCTTATAGGTGGGCATCGAGGTGCAAAGGAAGGAGAAAGACTACTGGTGTAACAGAAGCATAGGTTTGCTCTGCAGTTAACCTGAATTTTAACGTATTTTCTCAGTGTCCTTGTCCTCTTACTCCTATTTCTGGTGATGTAGCTGTACGGGGAACTGCATGCCATATATCATCTCTGCAGAGAAGGCTTTAGCTCCTAAATATCTATAGATAGCAAGCAAGCTTTTGCATTATAGCATGACTTGATCGTCTGTGATGTATTGAGGAACTGCAAACCAAAACCAAATAGGCAAATAAGTTTATTGTTGTTTTTTTTTAAATCTGTTGTTCAAGAAGCAAAAAGATGGGTTTGGGATTGTTTAGTGTGTTGTTGTTTGTTTGGCTTTTTTTGTTTGTTTGTTTCTAAAAACACATCTATCATCATGGAGAGAGGGGAAAAAAAACCTTCCAAACATCCAAAATCACTAATACGTACCATTTGTCACCTTTTTCATTAATACACTACAGAAGGATTGAGCAAATTTTAGGTGAGGGGAGAGGGAAGGTCTTGACATTGAAATTGGAAAAGCCATTAATATTGTGACATAAGTGACTTGCAGTGTACTACCTTATAACAGCTTTCATATCTAACAGATATAGTCAAAGGAAGAAGCGATAGATTTTAACGTAAATGGACATACTATCCACTATAGATCTAAAAACCTGTAGGAGATTCTTATCACTGGCCTCAAGAGTAGGTCCTGGAGTACTTTTGAAAATTGCTGTAGTGATGCCTAATCAAAGAAATCCTTCTGAGCCACAAAGTGCTTGGAGGCATTGGGATTTTTTATTGTTGCTTTCTTTCCAAGGGCTTTTAATGTGGTTGTACCTTTGCAAAACAGCCATGAGCACCTTCCAGATGTGAAATGGTTATGCTCTTTAGGATGAGTTAAACTTGGAAGCAGAGAAAGCGAGAAGGCTCCTTGTGAGAGGAAGGATTTGAATGGCTGAGCTGGAGCTGGCATGCAGCCCTGACACTGGCATCGTCTGGCGTAGCCCTGTGCCCTGCTCTGGGGTGAAGGAGCAGGTGCTGGAGAGCTGCCAGCCAAGGCTCTTTGGAGAGAACAACAGCTTTATGAATAAGCAAGAACACCATGGAGTTTGTTGTGTTGTTTTTTTTTTTTTCCCCCCTCTGTGTTGTTGAACCTTTACCTCCCTTGAACTCTTTCTGTATCTGGCCCAGCTGTGGAGATGCAAGCTGTCACCAATAATTAAGGTCTTGAAAGGAAAGTATGAGGGAGGCAACAAGGCTGGTTATGATTTGTGTGTTACATTAACTTGTTTATAATATTCCCTTCTGAAGGTCTGGGAACAAGTTCAAGCTGCATTAACAATGTGTGAACAAAATGTACCTGGGAATACATAGCTTTCCTTGGTCCACTTGTAGCAAAAGCAGTCTAAAGAGAATGGGACAGTAATGAAATGGTGCCCATGCTTTGTGTTCAAAATGGTTTTACTTTGCTTATATTATATACTATATTTAGCACACAGAAGAATGCATTGTAGCTTTTGGGTATTTTTCGTGATGTTTAATAACAAAACATAAGATAGAAAGAACCTTAGGGTTCCTCCTGAGGTTCTAAATGCTCCTTAAGGAATTTCTGTCTAAATGTTCTATTCAATCTATCTTACTTTTTTCATGGTGTGAGGACCAGTGTTCTGAGTCAGTTTCTAGTAAATGTAGAGCTTTTTTTTTTTTCTACCTGAAACTCACTGCAGGTGTCCCTTTAAGGACATAATGATTTCTAGGTTGGTAACAAATTATGAAAATTGTGTTGAGAACATTTAGAATTTCTTCAAGAAAGAAAAGGAGTAAACCTTGACTTACATCGTTATACTGGTTGTTGAATATTGCTTCCCTTGTCCCACCTTCACTTGTATAGACAGCCTTGTTATTTGTCATTTCTTGGCTTGGCAAGTTTTAGTTTCATTATTTGTGCAGCTCAGGGCTGGCACTCATCCACTGCCATTAAGAAGGTTATTTGTAGACCTGTAAGCACAAAACTTTCTGGATAGCCTTGCATTTAGTTTACTCTTATTTTCTGTAAATAAAATCTTTCATGAGATAAATGTGTAATATCTCTAATAAGAATGTCTTTACTGTTTTGGAATGTTTATGAATTTGATGCTTGGTTTTCATCAGATTTCTCATCTGTTACTGAAGATCAGATATCTAAACCTTTAACATCAAAACCATGGCTTTTTTTTAACTATTTTTTTTTTTTTTTTATCAAACAAAACAAAAACAGTTGGCTATTGGTAAGACAAAAGAGGTCTTGATCCTAACTGCGTCACTGGAAAGTGAAGAACAGTACTTGTACTGGAAGTAGTGTATAGAAACCTGGCATAGCTGTCATTGAGGAGCTGTGCTGAGGAACCAAGGCCAGTCCTATGTGATCAACTGTCAGGGTAGCTCTGACTACGGGAATTCTGGTGTTTGGAGGTTTTTTTTAAGGACATTACTGTGTAAGAAACATCAGCAATCACCCCATCTTTCCATTTTTCATAGTCTTTGTGTGATGAATCACAAGAACGTGCAGCAGCTCTCTAAATTTTTGGTTGTGAAATCTGGCGATTGAGTTGTCACTCTAGATTTGTCTGCAAATCACGAATGTGACTAAAGTTAACTTCCATGAGTGTAATGAAAAAGACTGAAATCTAGTTTGAAGTAGACATAATAGGCTGAAGAGCAGACTGTGTCACGTACAAACAGTGATTTATGTGTGGTCTCTATAGACTGGGAAGGAAAATGTTTCAATGTTTCATAAAATTTCCCAAACTCCAAGTGTCACATCTTCTCAAGATGTTGAAACATTCATGGGTTTTTTGTAGCCGAGTTAACTTCAGATAGGGGAACAAAAGTTGTGTCACGTGATCTTCATGATTGAGTCTGATTCCTTTATGATCCAGAAGTGAGAAATAACCGAGTTTTCATGAGTTTGCTCTCATCTCAGATATTAAATAAATCTGTTGCATTTTCCCAATTATAAGGATAGGAAAATTTAAAAAAAAAAAGAGTAAAATACTATTACATGCTTTTTGAGTAATTCAGGATCTTAAGCTTTTAAGAAATGCCAAGTGATCATGGGATCTATAATAATGCTTCAATAACTCTGAATTGGAAATACTTTCAATTAAAAATACTTTTTTTGCTGTTATTTCCAGCAAGGTTGGGTTTGTTGGTTTTTTTTTCTTTTGCATTACAAAATGAATGGCTTTTGTTTTCTTCTTTTAATTTGGTGCATCCCTATAGTATCGGTTCATGAGCAAATCAAGTCAACTGCAGAATCACAGGAAAAATGTCTAAGTTGAGATTTAAAATCACACATTTTCTCTCAAATATTAAAAAAAAACCAACAAACTAAGCCACATTTCACATTTACTGCTTTGTCTAGGGCTTGCCAGATGTCCTGTAGAGATTAGGAAAAAATACGCAAAGAATAAACTGTGTAGTCATACAGCCGAGGAACTAAATAATTGCTTCATGTTGTTATGGCTGTTTATTTAATCAATATTTTTGTTTCAGTGATTTTCTTGATACTCTTTTGATGGATGGTCACTGGAGTCAAATGACAGGTAGCAGGTATTTTTCCCAGAAGCACTGACCAGCTGAAGAGCCTGTTTTTTTGGGGCAAGGGGGAAAAAATATTTCAATAACTGACTCCAGCCCATGCAAGTTGGCTTCATCAAAGACTGCTAATCAAAATGCCAGTTTTAGTTATTTGACAATGTTGTGAGCTATTGTTTCTGTACAGCAAATTCACCCAAACTGTTCCAATTCAGAGTCATTGGTTGGCACTACTAAAATACATTTTTCTGCAGTAGTCTTGAGTATTTAATTTCTTTAGTTTAGTGTTTTAATGCTGTAGTTAGGCATAATGGCTTAATCAAATTCTGTTTTTCCTGGACACTTTCTTGAAAGATGTCTTTGCAGAGGGATCTGTCATTTTGTTTATGGAGGGTGCGTGCATACAGACTCCTAAATACAGGTTTGAAGAAAAGTGTCATGTGCCTAGTGTGACTCACTGTCATTAAGTATGTAAAAATCTTTGTTTAGATATGAAGTTTAGGGTTTTATGAGTCTTCTTTCCCTTTCTCCAGTGTAAGAAGATATTTTAGAAAATATACTATTTTTTCTATGAGTTACTCTTTATGATCAACATTCTTCCATTAGAAAAGTAGGTTGTGTAGCAATGATTAATCTACAGGAATGCATTTTAATATACTGTTAATGAATACTTTCTATATAGAAACTTAGGAATAGAAATTTATTAGTTCCTTCCTTTGATAATTATGAAGATAGATCCCTCTAATCAAGTTTCTTGTTACGTGAATGTAATACCTCCACCGTTTCCTCTGGAAATTATTACACTTTTGATGACTGTTGTAATTATACATCACAGTTACATATAGTCATTTCACATTCTACTTATCCTCTTTTGAATGACACTTACTGTTCATGTCTAGACCATTTATATAGGTGCAGCATTGTTGCCATTAAGGAGAAACCAAACTTATTTTTTTCACCAGTTGTGCATATACAAAGAGCATGTTAGGTTATCTTTTTTCTTTTTCCTGTTTAGTGTGCAGAGCTGCATGTTTTGCTGTGTTTTGATGTCTTATACAAAGGTTTGTTACAAAATAGATATTTAAAAAATGCTTTTAAAACCCCTAAATTAATTTTACAAAAGCTGATAAGGATGTGAAATTTTCAAAAAAAAGTGTGATGAAAGGAATATAAACAAAAGTTGAGTGATGGTAAGGAAAACATTTAAAATACTGTGTGACCATGAAAGTAAAGGTACGAAAGCATTACCAAAAAAGGGCCAAAATTCAGAGAGTGGTATAAGGTGAAACATAATTAAAAATCTCTTTTCTTATATGGAATGGAGGACTTCAAATCAAGGAATAACTTATTAAAACTTTAGATTTTTATACTTAATTACTTGCTGTTAGACTGTTTATCTCAGGTAGGGTCTTGTGAGATATAAGTGTTAGGTTCAAGTCTTGCTGTATGCTGAAACAGGTGGCAAATCCCAAGTGATGGGATATCAGTCACTTGTGGTACAAGGGCAGAACAGAAAGTTCCCCAGTTTGGTATAGAAGAGTTTCATATCTTATGGGAAAGACTTCAGCTTTAACTCCTCATTGTCATGATCTCATCTTTGTAGATACAGAGCAAATAATATTCTCCCGCTCTACAAATAAAGGGACTCGTGGTTTCTTTGCTCCTTCTTCCTATATAAGTGCTAGCAGCAGTAGTTAAGACAAGAAGCTTTCTGTTCTGGCTTCTAAGAAGATCCAGAAGAGAGGAGAAACACCATTGCAGGGTCTTTACCAGGAATGAGGGATTTAACTACTGATTTCGGTTTTTTTTTTTTTCAGTTGAGGGAACTAGGAGGTACCAGCTTTGCTACTATTGAAAGAATGTTCTTTGAGCTCTGAATGCTATTATGGAACTTAAACCTTAAGAAAAGATCATAAGCTTTTGGGGCCAAGGCTAAACTAAGTTGCTGGGAGCCTGGTGCAGCTAGTGCTGTATCCTTTGTTCTCTAAGCCTATTTCATTACAAAAGCACAGAATGGCCTCCAAACACTGTGGCATAATTGGATGCTGTTGCCTTGCTTGACACCTTCACTGAGTTTGTTTCTCTCAACTCTGCATTTTTCTGTGCTTTCTGGCAAGTCTAAGTCTGCAAGCTGTGCTGAGTTCTTGTAAAATAATTAGTCTTTACATTTGGACTGCACACAGAAGTATGGGCAACACTGAAGAGTTAAGTAATGCTTCTCACCCTATCAAGAATTGTCCTTTTCCTATGTTGGCCAAGGATATTGGAAATTCTATCCTGGTTATCTGTATTTCATTGCCCTTAGTCACAACTAGTCTCACAAATAAGGAAGTAATAGAATAATAGAATGGTGGTGAAGATAGTCAGTGAAGATGTCAGGTAGTGGAGAAAGTCAGTGAAGATAATGAGGCAGTCAGCCTGTAGCTTTATAAATGCAGATTGGTGGCTGGATGGCATACTGTCTGCCATGTCTTGTATTGAGGGAGGCTGAATTAGCAATACCCTCTTTGACTTTCCGAATGTAAACATTCAGGTATTTTTTTTTCATTTTTTTTATTAGCAACAACCTTCATCCTCAGACTCTGGTGCTATCATTTTTGCTTCTCTCAATAAGATGAAGTATCAATAGAAAATGTAGCCATTCAGGTATGGCCAATCTTATTTTGGGTATAAAAATAATCTTCGTACACAGGGAGCCACAGAATGCATCACTTTCTCAGAAGCTTTGGAGATAGGACTCTTGCAAAACACTATGTCTGTCACAGGGTCTCCTGTAGCTAGTGGGAGGTGAATTCCTGGGGATGTGTGATAGATGCTTGTATCACTTGCAGCAGTTCTTCTTTGCTTCCTGGAGTAGGATCCACTGGTTGCATCTGTGTTTGCCATCTGCACTGCAGGTCTGGGGCAGCTTTCAACAACTCTTGACCTCCTGTATTAGTGTGCTTATATATTTATTATTTAGCAGATGTGGCATTTAAAAAATGTGAATCTATGTAACAGAGCTTGAAACTCTCCAGTATGTTTCCATAACAAGATATGGCAGAAATAATGTATAAAATTAAATGTGACTGTTAAAAAACATCTCTTACAGTTTTGGATTTTGAGGGAAATTCATACAGTTCAGCCATTAATTATCCAACACGCCAATACAACAGAATTAAATGTGAGAAAAATAATAGAGTTAGATATACAAGAGAAAAATCACTTTCAACTGCACTGCAATGCAAATGACAGTTTTTCTGGAAATAGGAGTGCAGAGGCTGTTGTGGTAATTACCATGTGTTGTCTACCTTACTGTCCTGTCACCTGTTTATTGTGTTTTTGTGGTTTGTTTTTTCTTTTTACTAGAAGTTCGCATGTGTTGCTCTTTATGTATTACTTTGAAGGCAATTAGCAGCCTGAGCAAGCAGTAAAGTGACTGGAAAAGGTTTGCTGAGATACTTAGGTTGTTAATCTGAATTTAATACACAATAAAAGCAACCTTAAGAATTGTAAATAGTTGAGAGATTATGTACAAGAGAGACTGAATTCTTTGGGTTTTTTTAATGTGTAAAAAGTGTTTTCTGGGAAACGTGTGGTTATGCAGATAATTATTTTTCAGGTGGCAAGGATTTAGTTCTCTTCTAAAGTAATCTTTCTTTGACTTATGTAAGCAAATTCAAGTGCTACCTAGTATGTTTTTGTATACTTTTGAAAGCTAGCTGTTGAAAACTGCAGGGTCAAAATAAATAAATAAATAAATAAATCCAGAGAGGACTGCTCTGATACTCTGATTAGTTTTTAATAAAGTCTGTGTTCAGCTGTCTTTGCAGAAGCATTACTGTCATTTCCTATGACAGAAAGAAAATGTTAAAACATATCAAGCTTGAAGTATATTTATATATAATACCAATTCATATATTACTCTGAAAGGCAGTTAATACTGTGATAAATTACTACAAATGCACAGGAAAATCTGACTGATGACTTCAAAATTGTGAGTTCTTTTTTTTCTTTATGCAATCTCTTTTTGCTGGTGTGGAGAAAGAGAATGGGAGAAGAAGAAGAAAAGCCTGGGGACTGTGAAGTCCATACAAAGCAAATGAATTGTTTTTTTTTTTTTCTTGCTAAAAAGCGTCACTCAGATAGTGGGAGTAAGAGGTATAAAAAGCCTTTGTACCTGGCAGCCATTTGGTGAACAGGCTATCATTATTTCTGTTAAACTCTTGCAAATCTTCTTCTGGAATCCAAATGTGTAATTTTCAGCCTTTGGCAAGAGAAGATGGCGTTACTCCTTTTGCTTTGGAATTCAAACAATGAATGTGGGCACTTGCAAAATTTTTCTCTATTATGTCAGTGCTCTTACGTTGTCCATAGAGACTACTTGTCCTTTCGAATTAGTTTAAAAAATACAGCAATGCCTATTTAAAACAAAAAGCAAACCAGAAAAAAACCCAGTCCCACCAAAAATAAAAGTCCCAGAAACCAGAACTAATGTATTCATATGTGCAACTGGCGAGACATGGACTACATAGTTTTCCTTTTCATGTTAGTGGATTTTGTATTCATCTGTAGAGACACTCTTGAAAGAGATCACAGACCTATGTGCAGTGATCGAGTTCAAACTTATACCTCCTTTGATCTTGGTGTAGACAAGGGTGAAAATACCTGTTGATAAGGGATGGCTCCTATAGCTTTTTGGTGTTTTGTTTTGCTTTGGGTTTTTTTGTTTTTTTTTTAAGGTAGATGTGTCCTACATGGGGTGGTACTCCCATATTCTTTTTTGCTTTACACTTTTGTACAGCTGTTTATCTCCAGTATTTTTCTGCCGTACTGCATGTGCTGAATCCAAGAGGTTGAAAATCATCAGCAGAAAAATCTGCATGCTACTAGTGCATACAAAACTTGCAACAGGCAGGGTTTTTCCATGTGAGGCATATATAAGGATTACAAGTAAGATACAAATGTAGAGGCCAGCTTTTCTTTTGGTGTAATGCCTGCTGGGTAGCGCCTCCCCATCCCCTGTCATCAGATGACTGAAGACATTCTCTAAATTAGGATTTTGGTGTTATAAATAACACTCGTTTAAAAACTTGCATCTTTAAATTGGAGTACAGAGATATATTCTTTCTACAAATCAGTCTTGTGTGATCTAAAAATCTAATTTCTGGAGTTCAGTTAGATGAACTGTAGGTTTCTTCACACTGTTTTCAGTAGCTGCTGTTTTACGTGCAGCCTAGCTTTCAGGACTGGGCCAGAAAAGATGTGATGTTTGATGGCTGAAGTCTGGCTGTTTTGTTATCACTGGAATTGTGCCTGACTGGCTTAATTGCTTCCTTAAGCCATAACAATGCACACGGTCATTACCTGAAGTTTGGTTTAACAGCGATAGATTTGACATATATTTCCATTGTTCTGTCAGCCTGAAGATCTCTCTTATATTCTAACGTTGTAAGAGAGAACCTATCTTTATTTTTTTGAAGGTTTTATTCAGATATCCTAAGTGTTCATTTGTGATCAGAGTCATTTAAAAATGCTTTAAGAAATGTTCATCTTTCCCCCAACTATTCTGAATATTGCTGTAGGATGTTGAATACCATACCTTTATGTTAGTAAATATGTTTTTCAGAGGTTTTGATCAATCATATCACTGCTTTCTGGATGTCCCTCAGCTGCTCACTGTGGTTCAGAAATCTCTCACTTCTGTGCTTGTTTATTTTGAAAGCTAGAAATAAAGGCCACTTAAATTCCATTAGCAGTGTCCTATTTTGCTCTCCATTTCTCTCTTGATATGTTTACTTTGCCTGAGGATGTCCGAATCAAAGAATTTCGTAACATTTAACTCTTACATTGCTGTTGTGCACAGTGCAACTCTCTTCCAGCGCACAGCTCCCCTTGTAGGATGTTTAAGCTACGTTGCCAGGTGGCACTGAGCTCCAGCCCTGAGAAAGCCACATCCTTTATGTTTTTTCCTTCTGGGTAATATTTAAATATATTTTATATGTTCTCTTCAGACTGATATTCAGAAAAGCATGCACAATTGAAAAATACAGACTAAATGTATCTAAATACATTTAGTCTAAATACAATAGCAATACAATAAACAATACAATAATAAGTACAATAGTCTAAAAGTGCAGAAGTTATTTTTAAGCATCTGTTTTGGAACTCTCTTCATAATGATATCTGAAGCACGTTTTTCAGAAGAACTTTGTGAGGATGGTTTGTTGTGTGGAAAGACTGATTATAACCTGTTGAAGAGGAGGTTGCCTTTCTCATAACTTTCTCTATTCAGCATCGTGGTGAATTATATAAAAGTTTATATAATGCTGTATTAAAGAATTGATGGTTTGTTATTTTTCAGTTTTCTTCCCTTCCTCAGATTTGTGTAAGCGTTTTTCTCCTGACTGAATTAGAAACATTCGGGCAACCGTTATTTGGATGCCATCATTTAATAGAAACAGTTAATAGAAAAAAGAAAGCTGTTCCCTTGTTTTAAAAACAAACAAACCAACTCCAAATTGGTAAGAGATTGTTTGATTGTGCACTTGATTGTCAGACACGAGAAATGTCTGATGTATTTATTACTGCAAATTAAAAATAATGAATGAATGAACTTCAGTTTTGCAAATTTGCTTTTTCATAATTATTTTCTAAATTTCTGTCAAAGCTTCCCTAGAGTTTGTTTCCAAAAGTTAAAACGTAGGAAAAAAACAATTTGTGAAGGTTATGAACCTTCACAGTTAAGTATGAAAGACAAGTTATAGATCTTAAAAATGAAAATCAGGCTTACATAGAAAAAAAACCCAGACACATGTGACTTATTTATTTAGTAGAATGCACTTTATTCTTTGTCTCTAGTGGTTTAGCCCTGGCTGGCTGCCAGATGCCCAACAAGTCATTTTATCACTTCCCACTCCTAAACTGGACAGGGGAGAAAGAAATACAAGGAGAGGTTTATGGCTTCTTTAAAGAAAGTTGCCAGAACCTTCCCCTGCAGCTCCTCCCACTACCAAAACCTGCCCCAGGCAAAAGGGCTGCAATGTCATAGTTCTCTTGTATTAGAAAATGTCTGAACTCTACAAGATGAGATTTTTCAGTGCTTTGCCAAGAGAAGTTAAGACTGTATTTTCCCTCAGTGACACTTGTTTTTATATAGATAAAAGGTCAGAGAAGAACCAACATAGTATAATATGAACATACAGTATATAAAGAGGAATAGATAGTATAGTATAGATTAAGTAAATTTGCCTAGCATTTTCTAGATATGACCAGGATAACTAATTTTTCATAAAAATGAAATATTTATGGACATTATAAATGCCATTTGGAGGCAGTCTAGAAACTTTTTAGAAACTTTGAGTTTTACCTTAGTTAAACAAATGACAACCCTTGGTTCTTTCCTTGATTTTGCTTATGTGAACATCCAGAGTGAACTGATTTTGTGGCAGTTGAGTGGTTCATTGCTGTTATTCTGTTTAGCATTAGCAGGGAGAGATCAAGGTGGGTTTTTTTCTCATGCCTCACATAACCTGTCTTGGCTATGTCTCCCTGGCTGCCCCTCTGCCATGCCTGCAGAGGAGGAACACAAGAGCAGTGAGTGTAGCAAGCCCTGAACGGGCATGCACGGTCCCCTTTGAAACTTGTAAGCTATGTGGAAAAAGGTCCAGGCGGTGATGGGGCCAGGCAGGAAAAGCCCCTTTTTGTTTTTTCATTTTTAAATCAATCAGGCTGCTTGGTGAAGTTTGGCAAATGATACTCAGTAGACTGTACTGGTTACCTGGTGAGTCACGCTAGCTGTTCGCAGCTTTCTTCCGCTTCAAGGATCCAAAGTGATGCATATCTTACTTGGCCAGCCTTCTTTTGTTAATAGCTTTTTATTAAACCTATAGTGCATTGTTTGCCATGCTAGATGTATTGTAATTCAGAAAATGAGACATTTATGTGAACTTTGTGTGATAACACGTGATCTAGGAACAATGTGGACTGTTTTCCTAGTGAAGTAGATCTGCATGTTGTTTGTTTTTATTCTAAAATGAGAATGCTTGTGAGAAATAACATCTATTATTTTTAAATTCACTTGAATGTAAATTACTTTAGAAGAAGGAGGATCACAACAACCTGCAATTGCTGTAGAAAAAAAAAGGAGAAAAATGTAAAAATATTTTTAAGAGGAATTGAGGGACTTCATAGATTTCTCTAAAAATAGGTTAAATAAAGTATGTCATTCTGCTCTATTTCAGTCACATCAGTTTGTTTCATAGATTTGTTTTTAGCCTCAGTTCCTTCAGGCAGAGAAATTTAAGAAACATGAGATCATTGCATTACTGAAGGTAGGCTACCATGAGCTGTACAGAGCCTTGCAAAGTCCATTATCATAATGTCTGTATCATCCAAAGGAAATCTTTGGGGTGTTTGAACTAAAATGGCATGTGACGTGGAACATTGTTCTTGACTCTTAGGAAGTTAAAATGAAGATGGAAAGAGGCAGTGTCCTGAGACAATGGGCTAAAACTTAGAGCTGTCAAAAAAAAGGTCAGAACAACCCCAGTGATTTCAACGTCATTTTAAGATGTTTATTCTCTTGGAGAAAACTGTAGAATAAAGCTACAGTAGGTAAAAACCTTTTTGTATCTGCTTTCATAAATTACAATCATAGAGTAAAAAAATGGGAGCCTCTGTCATCTTTGTAGCCACCTTTTAATGACTGGAATACTGTCATGAAGTTCTCCCTGAGCCCCTTCTCCAGAGAGAAAAGGTTTAACTTCTTCAGTCTTTCCTCACAGGGCAGGTTCTGTAGCCCTTTGGTCATCTTTGTGGGTCTCCTTTGGACCCTCTCCAGTCTGTCTACATCTTTCTTGAATTTTGAGGACCAGAACTGGACATTCCAAGTGTGGCCTGAGAAGTGCTGAGTAAAGCAGAATGATAACATTCCTCTGTCTGCTAGTAATGCTCCTGTGAATGCAGCCCACTATCCATTTTACCTTTATTGCTACAGTGGCTCACTGCTGACAAGAAGTTCAGCTTTTTGTCCACTAGGAGTCCTGGGACTCTGAGCAAGGCTGCTCCCTAGCCACATAGATCCTACCCTGTACTGGGCTCTTTGGTTATATTGTCTCAGGTGCAGGACCTTGCACCTTTCTTTTAAACTTCACACTGTTCTTGGTAGTCCACTTGTGTGGAGCTGCTTTTGCTTGGTAGCAGGGTACAGTAGCTGCTTGGTAGCAGCTACAGTCCTGCCACCATAAGGAGTTCTTGAAACATCTCTCATCTGAGGTGAGCCTAACTCCAGCCCAGCCAGGTCAATCTGGCACCTCTGTGATCACTATTCGAGAACGGAAATCTGAAGTGCCTAGTGGGAGGTGGAAGGGTGAGGCAATAAGAAGGTGACCACACAGACCCCATAGTCGGAGAAAGAGGAAGGGAAGAGGAGCAGTGCCTGGACCGGCACCCTGCAGCCTGTGGTGAGAGTGCGGACTGTGCCCCTGCAACCCTTGGAGAACGATGGCAGGACTAATGGTGGCCAGCAGCTTTGAGAGGACCCTGTGCCAGAGAAGATGAGTACTGAAGTCTGACCCAGAGGAGGCAGAGAGGAGCTGCAGCCCTCAGGATGGATGCATATTGGAGTGGCCCATACAGGGCTGCCTGGCCTGTGAGGGACCCCATGCTGGAGGAGAGAGGGCTGGTGAGGATTCTGGCTGCCCTGAGGAGAGACAAGGAGCAAGAGCCATTGGAACAAGACTGACTGAAACCCCCATTCCTTGCCCCCCTACTCCATTCAGGGGGGAAGAGGTAACAATACCAGGATCAGGTACCTGCGACTGGGAAGGGGGGAGGTTTTGGGGTAAGGGAATCTTAAAGGGTCTGTTTGTACTTTTTTGCCTTAGTCTGTATTGGTTTTGGTTGAGTATTTCTGTTTTTTATGATTTTCGTTGATAGCAGATTAAATTTTTTCATTTTCTTCCCCAAGCTGAGTAGTGTTGTCTGTTTTGCCAGAAACCATAAGTGGTGAGTGAGCTCTTCCTGTCCTTAGGTGGTTCCAAAGGCCCTTGGTACTTTCTCTTCCCCAAAGTGAATGAGTGGCTGATCATGATCTTTTGTTCCTGGATGGGCCTAAACCACAGCACCACTCTTCCAGCCTCTCCAGATGTCTCTGTAAGAGGACTCTCTCTTCTTATGTGTCATCAGCAGACTTGCTGAGGGTGCTTTCATTCCATCATCTAGATCATTTATGAAGATGTTCAACTGCAGGGCACTCAATATTGATCCCTGAGGGATGACTTACGACAGGCTGCCAGCCTGAGTAAAAACCATTGATGATAACTCTCTGAGTGCTACCTGTGAGCCCATTTCCTACCCATCTTGCACACAAGCCCTTGCTATCTATATCTTGCCATTTTGTCCAGGAGAAGGCTGTGGGAAACAGCGCTGAATGCTTTGAAGACCAGGTTGTTGTTTAACAACCGCTGCTCTCCCTTTGTCAACAGAAGAGGTTATTTTGTTGTAGAAGGTGATCAGGTTAGTCAGCATGATTTGCCCTTGATAAATCCATGCTGTCTTTTCACAATCAACTGCTTCATTTTGTTCTAGTTGTTTTGTGATTAAGCTGAAAGCCCTCCAGAAAAGTTACCTTGGAAATTATGCTGAGAAAGGTAAAAAGGTTCTTCCCTCCAGATCGTCTCTTTTTCTTTTTCAAATCTCCTTTAGAAAAATAAAAAGAAGCTTTCCAGTCTCTGCTTCCTACATCAAATAGACTGGCTAACTGTGGAGCAATGCTGTGTGGCACCTGCTGAGCAGGAAATAATTATGTTTTAATATATCATAGCAAAAAATACCTAGATGTTAAGAGCAGGATGTATGACATCTGTTCAGTAAATAAAAGACAAAATTACTATGTTTTAGAAAAACATCAAGATGATAACAAAAAAATCCCTTTATTTATAATAAAAAGCAGTTGTCTGGTGCACAAGGTAATTTGGTGTTCAAATCAGAGTGCTTTTGAGAGGAGCACAAATAGCAGGACTAAAAAAAAATCTCTTAAGGCAAAAGAAGCTACTTAAAGATGAAAGCATGAACCAAAGTGACTGTCCATTGCGGATATAAGATTTTCTTCCTTATTACATGGCTTTTATCCTGCAGAAATGAAATCCTGTTAATAGTTACTGTGCTTTAGTATAAATGCAGTGATATATGCTAGTTTGTTAGTCATCATATCTGTTTTTTTAATTCATCCCATCTCAGGGTGTTTGCAAGAATAATTTTTAGTGTTTAGATGAGGGAGTAAATGAACACAAACTGTAGTTCTCTTTTTTTATTAAGCAAGCTTATTTTCTTGGCAGACGCTAGATTCCATATGGGAGTGAAAAAACCTCATTGTTTTCCATTTGGTTGAGAAATAAGTCTTGTAGGGTAATCAGTAGCTTGTGAATAAAAGTCTTGTTTGCTTTCCGGGCAGAGGAAAATTGCAAAGCCTAATTCCAAATATCAGATGCGTTCAAGAAGCTGAGTAGTTCTTGTTAACTTCTGAAGTGAACCATGTGCATGTGACTTACGTACAAGGTTACAAAGAAGTTTATATAACTGAGTTTGTTGAAAATTGATCTGGTATCATATGACCCTACTTTTCTGCGGGAGAAGGTTGGAATTCTCTCCACACCCATTTTCCACATGATTCTGTGTTCTGCTGGAAATTTTGATTTATTTTCTTTGAAGTGTACATAAAGACGACAATATTAAGAAATAGAAATATGTGGTTGAAAATGTGATGCTGATAACCTTTTGGATTTTGTCACCTCTGTTCAGAAAGTCCTTTAAAAAATGTTTCTCAGCCTTGTGCTGATTCTATCTAGATGAGCTAGAGAAATTCAATTTTTTTTCTGTATAAACCTTCAGTAATTGAAAGGACAAAGTACTTGGCATTCTGTTTCCTCTCTTCCCAAAGACATTCTGTAGTAAGAATCTCAACCAGTAAGTGAAGCAACTGGGACTGGGAGATAAGAAGTTCCAGAATGGGTTACATTGAGTCCTGCACAAGTGACATTTTTTTCCTTACTATTTGAAATGTCATGGTTTTAAAAATCTACTGAAGAATTGTCCCTGAAGAAACAAAAATGCCAGAATATTCTCAGTCTTTGAACTGTGGAAGGTGTCTGGGTGAGGGGACAACACTATCCTTGCTGCTGCTTCACTAAACCTGCGACGGAAAGAGTAACTGATTTTCCTGTGATTTTTCAGTAAGATTTGCAGCTGTATCTTTCTGGGGACAATGGGAAGGATTCCCAAGTCAGAGCAAGTTAAGTGGCTAACTCATGTAGAAATTACCTTTCCACTCTTGAAGATTACTTAAAAAAATCTCCTAACTAGAAGAAAAATCTGCATGTTTAGTTCTATATGCATGTATTGTTTCATTTGCAGTTGCTGTAATGTGTTAAACTCTATGATTTATATTGTAGTTATAATAATAGGAAAAAACTCAAGCTTGTAGGAAATTGTGTATGTTTTGGAGCCTAAAATGAGCGACCCTTGTTTTCCCTCCAAGCTTCTGAAAAGGTCTGCAATGACTCTTATGACAAAATTAATCATGGTCCTGCAACTTCAACTGAGATGCAAAATAATCTGACCTAAGATGATACATGGGATCAAATTTTAATCTTCCTCCCGTCTTTGGCTCAGAAAGCAGGTATTTTAATGAATATATTTCTTCTGTGCAGTTAATATCAAAGTTGCAAAATTTGACATTCTGTTTGCTGCTTTCTTGAAGAGGTGAGGTATGTGAAACCAAAATCTTTTGTATGCTACACAGAATAAATATGTGTGTGATCCTCACAAGGAACTCTTTGTTAATTCAGTCTTACTGTAATTTTTATTAAGCTTAATTTGATGTATTTACTGCTGCTTGAATATGAAAAGTAGTTTTTCATTCACATTAAATTTTGGTTTATGTGGTCCTTGTTGGGTCAGGTTCCCTTTGGATACTATTAAACACATGAATTATAATGAATTCTTACTTACTGCACCGTATTTTGGTGTATGCCAAAGTCCTGCACTGCTGAGTTACATTTTGAGAAAATACCTGATATTATTGTAAGATTACTGCTATTGTGATTGTAGAGTGCTTTGCTTTTGTAATGATAGTCCTGTATTTACTCTTTTAAAAAATTCTCGTTCTCTCTCTCATCATGTGCATATGCTCTTCCAAATTAACTCAAGGGTACTTATGAGAACTTAATTATGAGATGAATAAACTCTGAGGCACAGACTACACCAGCAGAATTGTTAGTTGCTAGTATTGCTGGAGTGCACATGTCCAAGGCTGTCTGAGCAGACCTTTTCTGTGAGTGCTTCACAGACTGGGGTGCCTGAGCCTCATGACTGGATCAGCATTGCTACATTTCCTGGGCCTTGGGTGGGCTCCAGCACTCTTGCTTCCTACATCTCTTGGTCTCTGCTGCTCATCCAGGGACAGAGGACTTTACAGGATAGGCAGTCAAGAGGACTTTTCTCTCCCGTATCCAGCTATTCAGACTCTCTTCATACTGTAGCACATCCTTATCAGGAGCTCAAACATTTTAGAAAGACTGAGAAGAGATTAGAGGTAGTTTGGCTAGTTCTGTGTAGTAATTAGTTGAGTGAGGTATTATCAAAAGATGACTTGTTCCTTTTTCCTATATCTAGTGACCATTTCTGTCTCTTTGTTGTAAAATTGGGTGCAGGCAGTTGGATTAGGCAAAGTGAATCCTAGCCTCATTGTTCATACTTGTGTGCTCCTTCACAGTGTGTGTTACCCTGGAGAAACACTAAATCTTTACCTTCAGTAATGTCAGAGTAGAGGTGCATCATAAAATAGGAATGGGTATAGGACAAATTTGATAAATTTGCTTTTTACTGTCTTGCATAAAAATGACTTCTGCCTCAAATAAGCATGATACAAAACTTAGTTAAATGAATTGTTTCACCAGTTCTGTGACTGATGAACAGGCTCATTTTTTACTAGTCTTTGAACTAAAGAAACAGTTCCTGCATCTGTTTTTTGTCTGTGACAGATTTTAAGACTGAAATCACATCATGTAGCTGGCACTGTAGTTTTTTTTGTTGCTTGTTTTTTTTAAATCTTCTGAGAATAATAAATAATCTGGAAGATGGCAGTTACCAGTGTTGGGTTTGGGGTTTGGGTAGTTGTGAAGGGAAGACAAGAGCAGTATTTTTCTTAGCTTAAAGTTTTCTGATGAGCCAGTGAAACAGAGGATAAAAAGAGCCGTATCTATATAAAAAGTGTGAGAACATGGGGAATGTGTGAGGGGAGGGTAGATGAGAGGAAAACCTGGTGAAACAGCATGGTCCTCCAGAAAATGATTACAACTGCCTGATGTTCAGACTTTCTCCTGTGTAGGGCCATGGTTGCTGGCAGAACAGCTGCTTGGCAGTCTGGAAGGCATAAGGCTGGGTGACAGTTCTGTACAGAAATAGAAAGGTGTGGTTGATACTTTTCACTTTGGTGATGTGCTCTGTGAAAATGCTCTCCAGCAGAAGTTCTAAAAGGGGATAAATATGTCATGTGTCATGGTTTAGGCCCGTCTGGGAACAAAGGACCATGATCAGCCATAAGTATTAAGGGCTTCTGGAACACCTTCTGAATAGAGAGGGCTCAGTTACCACTTATGGTCCCAGGCAAAACAGACAAGGCTACTCAACTTGGGGAAGAAAACAGAATTTAATTTCATCTACCATCAAACAAGAACATAAAACCCCAGAACATAACAGAAGACAACACAGAGTGACAGGATGGTGAAGACCACAACCAGCTCTTTAAGACCACCTTCCCCCACATATTCCCAGGCTCAGAGCCCTGATCCTGGTGTCTTCACCTCCTCCTCACCAAACGTCTCAGGGGAGTAGGGAATGAGGATTTCAGTCAGTCCTTCCCTGATGCTTCCTGCTGCTTGTATCTCCTCAGAACAGGGAAGCTCCTTGCCAGCCCTCCCTGCTCCTCTGCAGGGTACCTCACTCACCCAGCAGCCCTGCATGGGTCACTCTGATGTGTTTTCATCCTAAGGGCTGCATCTTCTCTCCACCTCCTGTCTATGTCTCTGGGGCCCTCAGGCTCTCCAGCACAGCCTGCACCGTGGCCGCTCTTCACACAGTCTTATGTCCGTCCGGGCACACTCACCCGGAGCTGCTGGTGGCTCTCCATCCTGCCATTGCCCTCCATGGGCTGCAGGGGTACAGCCTGAATTCTCGTCATGAGTTGCAGAGGGGTCTCCAGTTCAGTACTTCTCCTTCCTTAATTCTTCTCTGACTGTGGGGTCCACATAGTCACCTCCATCATAATACTACTCCTCCACCTCCTCTTCCAGCTCAGATTTCCCTCCTTAAACAGTGATGGCAGAGGTGCCAGATTGGCCCAGCCAGGCTGGAGATGAGTCCACCTGAGAGCTGGGGGATGTTTTGAGAATTGCTTCTTGGGACCAGCACTGCAGCCCCCTCCCACCCCCCTCCCCCGTTACCAAGCAAAAAGTGGCTTCACACAGACCCGTGACATCTGCAGAAGTTGTTATCTGAGGAAGAGAAACTTGCTAAGGTACCTGGGCTTTCTACTGTAGTCAGTTTATAAATCAAATACTATGTACTCTTATCATGGGAGGAGAGTCAGCAGAGTCCAGGCTGATGTTGACTGAGGTGAGCAGTCATAGTCATTCAGGGTGGAGAAGGAACTCAGAGGGACTGTAGTTCAACATTTTTCTCAAAGCAGTTTCAGTACTAAACTTGAGGTGTTCAAGGCTCTGCTCCAATGTAGGTCTTTGGGCAACTCATTCCAAAGCTTGGCCAGCCTTTTTTTTTTTTTTTTAGAGTACTTACAAAGGATAATGCTGTTGCACACCTGTAGAGGTTGCCAATAGCAGGCAGCCCACAGCAATAGCAGAAGAGTGTATGCAATTCGTGTAGCTGACTGTGCAGAGCTAGGAGGCAGTTGACATGGTAAATTGTAAGATACCTCCTGAGATCATGTTGCAGAGCTGTCTCAAAAAATAAATGCTGCACCTCTGAAGTAAAAAGCTTGTGAAGGCAGATTTCACGTGCATAAAGATTTTGAAGCAACAGTATCCTAGTAGAAAAGTCTCAAAAAAACTGTACAATTGCCATGGATGCCACCACCTGACTCAGCTTGTGGGATGTGGTTTGCTGCTGCCTGTTTGGCAAGGAGCAGAGTGAATTGGAATGTTTTCAGTGCTGGGTGCTGATTCAGAGCAGAAACCTACAACTGGAAAAAATGATAACATCTGCTAGTGTTTTTTTGCTAAATATAATTTTCAGAGAAAAAATAAATATTCATTTCAATATGCATCTCAAAGGGTTGTGTAGAGGATCACAGCTGGCCTAGCGCCTTCAGGAAAAAAAGTGTATTGCTGTTGGTTTCTGTTCGTTTATCTTTTAGCTGACTTCTTAGAAAAAAAAAATGCCTTAATATGCAACTAGTTGTGTAAATACTATTTGAAACGTTACTGTCATCAGTATATTTGCATATCATCTTTATTTATGCTATGTGATTGCTGACAGCTTTGTTTTTTCTTCTGATAACTCCAGTGGGTTAGCTAAGGCATCTTCATGTAACAAAGCTTTTCATCTGTTTGATTAACCTGTCAACCTAGCTCTTTTGGTCAGCTACAGCAGAGGGCAGGCAGGCAGGCAAAGAGAGAAGCCTGTGTAAGTGCTCTTTTCATTCCTTTTGCTATTTTGTGTTCTAAATATTTCAAGAACCAATGCTGTTATTAAGCCTTTGTTTTCCCTATTCTGTGTGCTTACAATGGGTTGCAAGTTTCACAGTTCTTTTTAACTATATTGTGACCTTTTCTAGTCATAGACAGCATGGCTGCAACTTACAGTTTAAAGAGTTCTTTATTCTCAATTCATATTAACTTGCCTTTTAGCCTTTTTTCTGACAAGCTAACAATGTTATGTGTTTTTCTGTGCTCATTGTAAAGTGTGCTTTTCAGTCCCTTCAGTCATTCTCATGGCTCTTTTCTGAACTCTTTTCAGTGTGTGGGCACCCAAATTGGATATTATTCTCTGATATGGTCTTGGGGGAGCTGCCACAAGAACAGAGGTCATACAGTCTCTTTAGTATTCCAGTGTGTAGATTCAAGTTTAATTTTTTAATTTCCCTGAAGGTTTTCAAAGGAAGTTGGCTTAGTTTGTTAGCTCTTATGATCCATACATCTGGTCTAGAGGTTTTTTGGACTGAAGTTCAGAAATCTGTAAGTGCAGCCTTCTTATTTTTGTTTTTTTAATTTTTTTGGTTAATCCGTGGCTCTTTACTTGAGCCTTGTTTATTGAAGTCAAATTAATGCCTTCATGATCCATACAACTGATTTTTTTGGTGTCATCAGATGTCTAAGTAATGCAATGAAAACAGTGGAGATTGTAAGATGTTGCTAGACATTTAGTCTCTCAAAATGGCATGTTGGTAATCACCCTTGGAGAACTATTATCAGTCAAATTTATTGCAAAATTTTTTCTTGCAAAAATTATTTGGAATTGGGTTGATTTGAAATCTTTCTTTAAGTCCTTACTCTTTTAACTGTATTCACTTCGGATAGCTTTTTAAAAATGCTTTTGTGCTAGTTACTTTAGCTGCTAATTTTAGTATATTAATACTATGTTTTCAAAGTTAAGAAAAAGGCACCTAAATATTACTTTTAGATTTATTTTTGTGTATTATTGTTGTAGCTCCATCACTTATTAGTGAATTGGATTTGTAAAAAAAGACTCCCTCCTTTCCATACTTTTAGCCTCACTGGCAGCAGTTTTCTCTTTTGGCTTCTTCAATACTTTAGAACTTAAAATTCTATCTATATCAGCTGTTATATATAAATATAAGGAAGCTGTTTATATATGTCATGCTTGACTGAGCACATCATTATTTTAGCAGAATTAGCCATTTTTAAAGGAATAAGAAAACCTTTTTTTTCCCCCCAAGTTCAATTCTAGTACAAAACTATTTTAATATCTTTTGCATTAGTTTTGATGGGAAATGCTATAGATGATTAATTTTACTTTTTTTTCTCTTGAAAGTGACCAACCTCTCCTTAAGTCTTCCCACTTTCAATATCCAAAGTTGTTGTAACTTTTAGAGTAATGATTAAACTGCCCTCTTGTTTACTGTAGTTTTTGTTATTTTCAATAAAGGTGAGATACATAGAAAACTCCCACTTTATAAGCAGTACAGGTAATTCATTTCGGAGTTGTTAATTACTAGGGAAAAGACAGTGATAATTTGACAAGGTTCCCTACCTCTTGTGCACAGCTGATCCTTCATAATTAGGCTATAGGCACTCACTTTACTTTTTAAACATTAATCTTTTGAAAACTTATGCTGAAAAAAGGTAATTCCAGTTCTACTTATGCATTATGCAGCCCCTTAGTATAGGTTTTATGTAATAAAGGAGGTTACTTTTCATGAGTCCTATGAATGTCTTTAATGGCATATTCTCTCCTTGGTTAGCATAACTGAGTTCCATGTTGAGAGAACACAGTTGGATTGGATTTTCCTTGCAGAATTCTCTTCATCAAAAGGAACTGAATGTGTCTTTTGGCAATTTCAGTAACAAGTAAATACTTTTTGAATCCTCAGAAGGTAAAATTCTGTCTTGCTGAGATAAGTTTGACTTTTATATTGACTGTGTCACTTTCTGAGCAGTGTTCATAATCATGGTAGCTTGACTGTATATAGCACATAAAGACAGCACGCATCTTACCTCTGTTCCACAGAGACTCCAACAGGAGGTGGTTTGCTGAAGGTTACATTTCAAGCTGTTGGGCAAGAGAGAAAACAGCCCACGGGTTTTCAGCTCAGTCACATCATCTAATTTTGTGGAGAGCACTTTCATAGCAAGTGGCAAATAGGAAATTTGACAAATAAAAGCTCTCCTATATTGTTAGACTTCCGAGTGCTGAAGTGTCATATGTTAGTTATGATGTATGAAGCAAAACATGAATTTTTAGCCAAGCAGTGTGAATCCAGGAAGACCAAAAAGCAGGAGAAAGTGTCCTTACACGTGAAGTCCTAAAAATAGAAATATTCTCATTCTGACATAACCAAAGGAATGTCTGGTAAACTGATAGTTTCTTAAAATCCTGCTCATTCAGATTGTCTGCAACCATCTTGGCATAACTTGAAGCTATGATAGAACTCATTAGATTTATTCATGATTCTTTTCTACTTGATAATAAATCTGAAGCCCAAAATGATCCAGAAAAACTTTTAATGAAAATAAAAAATACAAGTATATTCTTCTAGGCTTTGTTTTTGCAATATCACTTGAGAGAAAGATGCTGTTGACTGTTGCAATTAGATTTAAAGTCTGTTTTGAAGAACATAATTCTGTGGTCAAAGCTTTAGGAAATATACTGAGCTATAACTCACTTCATTGTATTTAAATGATGATCTCTGCTATTTAAAAGGAGTTTTTCACTTCATTAATCTACATGGATTGACTGTGATGTCATGACTATAAATGTAAGTTATATATCACATTTCTTACTAGGATCTTTGCCATTTTTATTGTGGCAATAGGAATGAGGAATAACACTGAAGAGGTCAGGATAAAAACCATAATGAAGTCCCTGAAGACTACTTGTGCATGTTGTGGGAGTGCTTTTCAACTAGACACCCCGTTGGCCATATCAGATTTAAATTTTTTTTTTAATCTATCAAATTCAGTCTATCTGAACTGTTGAGAAAAATTGCCTGCTGTGGTGATAATAAGGTTTTTGCATATTAACTGTGTGTTAAAGTAAATGATTTAAAAACTTTTGGAACAAACTAAATTAGTTATTTGATATAGGGTGGGGATGGGTCATTGTGACTACAATAAAAAAAATACAAAGTCAGTGTCAGAGATGCCAAGTGAAGTGGAATGTGTCTGTTAGTACTCTGTATTTTCTGTATTTGGGACTGGATGTGTCTTGAAGCTGAGGCCACAGAAAAGTCACACCGAGTGCTTTCAAATTTTCTGTACTGTCAGCTCTGTATGTCACTTTTTTTGGATCGGATTAGTACACATCAGGAGGAGGCAGTGGTAGGGGAGTGAGGATTCTGCGAAGGTCTGTGTTGAACATAGTTGGCCAAGGGGAAAAGTGTGGAAACTGGGCACTCTGTGAGGATGTCATGTAATTGCAAAGTGTAAACATCACTAAGTTTAAGAAGGGCTTTGTGTAAGACATGACAAGTAATTAATTTGTTCTATTCAGCTTTGATACAGTGTTGTAGAAAACATGTGGACCAATTTCAATTGTAGAAAAACAAGTTGGGATCTGAGAAACATTGTCTTAAGTATCAATAGGTGCTTAACGTTATTAAGCCTAGAGAGAAGATTGTGGAAGAACATAAGTTTTCAAATGTATAAACATGCTGTTGTATGAAGGATGTGTTTTTTGCCTTTCCTGTGAATATCCAACTCAATATGGCCAGTATAAAAGACTTCAGTAACTCAGTCTTTCAAAACATAAGTTTTCAAATGTATAAACATGCTGTTATATGAAGGATGTGTTTTTTGCCTTTCCTGTGAATATCCAACTCAATATGGCCAGTATAAAAGACTTCAGTAACTCAGTCTTTCAAAGTTGAACGCATTCAGGAAAACAACAAAAAAATAAAGCCTAATTCTCACAAGGGGAGCTGACAGTGGCATATCTGTTGACAGTAAGTACACTTTATTTCCATCCCTGCTTGATGTGAGATTGGTACCTGACTTGTTAGTCCCAATGTCTGATGGAAATTCCATAGCAGAAAATGTACAAGCAGCATTAATGCAAGCAAGATTTGTACCAAGTTATAATGATTAATTTGGGTTCCAGTGGTACACAGGAGCTTCTTAGCATCTTGTTATGAAGAATTTGCCCTGCTGGAACATGGACATGAAAGGGATTATTGTCAGGGAAATCAAACCTATTGCATGGCAAGAGACAGAGACTTCAATTATCTACCATCCAGAGATGCCTCTTTGAACTCAGGGGTCTGTGAGAGGGGTTCCTTGGTCCTCTTGCAATGGTGCACATTCACCAGCCTTTCAATCCCATTCACTTTCTGAGCAGTCAGGCGCTCTGGCTGGCTAGTTGTCAGCTATCTGGGAATATGGAGCAGGAGGGAAACTGGGGTCTTCAGGTGCTTGAAGAGGACAGCTGTACTTGTTCTGACAGGTCCTGATTTCAAGCCTCAGCCCACTCTGGTGACTTGCTTGCTATGTCAGAGCGCAGGCAGCCATGTGACAGGACAGAGATGGCAGAGTGGATAGGTTGCATATGGGAGTGGAGCAGATCTGGGAAAGTAGGTGGTACAAGACATGGGGTGACAGGATGAAGGCCTAAGGAAAGATCCCGATTTGGCAAAAAAGAGGAAATTGGAGTAGCAGGGGATGAGACTGGATGATCTTTAAAGTCCGTTCCAACCCCTGCCATTCTGTGATTCTTGCCTCAACATTCTGTGATTGTAGAAATAAGGTACTGATGTATTAATGTAGTGGTTGGAAATTATTTAAAAGGAAAGGTAAGCGAGGAGGTGACAAATGCAGCCCTTCTGATAGAAGGAGGAAGGTGGAAGGAGCAGGCCTACTTAGACAAGGAAACTGTCATGTCAGGGACCTGACAACTGGGAGCTAATATCTCCTGGCTGGTGAAAGTGTGAGTGGATATGAATATGGATATAGATAAATTGCCTTCAAATAATAAAAAAATCAGATCATTTGGAAATGCAGGTAAAATAGATTTTTTAACTTTATTTTGCTTTCAAACTTGAAAAAAAACCACATATGATTGAAAGAGAAACATTTATTTATTTATCGGATAACTTGACTATAGGTGTAGATTATCGTAACATTTAAGTCACAAACATTAATTTTAATATACATATTTATTAGTATATATGTAATACAGTTTATTAGAATAATAGAATTTAACTATATATACATGCTATTATTTTCTTTTACTTTGTAATGTCTCCACTCCTTTGTGGCCAGCTATAAACCATTCCACCTTTTGTATGATCTCTTTCATCTCTTATTTAAGTCAGTGTGGGAGCTCTGTGTTTGAGTGTGAATGTTTTAGATGAATGCCACTGTTCTTTTCCTGGAGTTTGTTGATATTTAGTAATGAAAGTGGCTCAATTAATTTTCTTTTGAGTCTGTGAGATGTTCTGATTAATATTCCCACTCTGTATCTTCTTTTTATTTATTTAATACAGAGAAGTACACAGGCAAGGTGTATAAAACTGAAAGAACCACCCTTAAAATCATTTAGAATTAATTGAGATGTTTACTGTCTTAGGGGTTAATCTTCCCTTAATGTGAAACCGTTTTCTAATGTCATGAGAAATACTGAAGGTTCATGAGACATAAGGTTTCGTGCCATCATCTGCTGGTGATGATTTTAACCCAATCCAAACACAGGACACTACCGTCTACTATGAATAAGATACTTGTAAGGAACAGTGAAAAGTAAGTTCATTTGAAATACAGTCTCATTTTACTTTTCACTGTCTTGTTAGGGGCACATATAGCATACTGTGCCCTAAACACTAGAGAAGTAGTAATGCTTATAGAAATAGAAATTTCTCTCTAATAAAAGGCGTAATTGTAAAAGTTCAACCTCACGTATGGAAAAGGAAAGAAGAAAAATAGTGAAACCAATAACACAGAATTAAATGGAGAGTATTGACTGACATTATGCATCTGCCTCTTACTCTTCTTCCAACTTACTCTTCTAACAAACAACACTTAAAATGACTATAATAGTACAATAGTACAAAATTGGAGGAAGAGAATGCTATTATCTTCTCTCATTTATATCCTGCTTTTGCAGCGCTTTTTACATAGCCATCCTGTCTTTCTCTACACAGCTAGTTTGTCTGTTTATTGTTTGTATGAGATTTTTTTTTTTTTCCTGGTGGAAAAGCAGGACATAATGTTTTTGGCAGAGAGAGAAAATATGTATATTTTTTTAAACCACCATAAATCATCAAGAGACTAGGGGTTGTATGGCATCTTGAAGTTTATCAATTGCTGCATTTCAGAATTGAAGGGTTTTGCAGGCAGACCACGATGGTCCAAAAGTATCCTATTTACTGAAATATATAGAGCAGCTGAAGTAGGATGTGGCAAATCTGAGGCTTTAAGGAACTACTAAACATTACATAGCTGAAATATCTTTTTGTTTTCTTGTACAGCCAAGTTCATGTATCTGGAAAAGCTGCAGGACAGAAGTCTGCAGGGGACATGAGCTTGAGTTGGTCTCACTAGCTGAAACTGTTCAGATTGAACTGATGTGGTTTTTATGTTTATGAACAGCCATTTGCATGACAATGGATTGAAACCTGCACAAGTGGAACTGACTTTGTTAGAGTATGTGTTTAAGGTAATAAAGGCTTCTTTTTGTGATATGTTAGAGAAGAAAGAGGAATCCACCAAGTTAAGAAGCTGGAAGTTAGTGCTAGAAATATTACACAAATAAATTGATAAAGCCTCTTACCTGTTGGAAGTTTTGATCAGCTACAATACGGGGGGGGAGAGGGTGCGCTGGCACTTACCATTTTTTCTGTGAAGAGAACAGGATAAACATTGTTAATTGTTTAATGCTTACCTCTGCTAAAAGACCATCTTAAGCTGTTAGCAGTGCATGCACATCAAGGAAAGCTGAAACATTAAAGTACTGGAACAGATTTTGGCAAAAAACAAAACAAAGCCCGGTAACACTTTTTTAAACTTTAGATTAAATAAAATAGGCCAGAATACAACCAGAAAACATTTTGGAGCTATCTCTTTGAGTATCTAACTTAATATTATTTTTCTTGCAACGTACATTATTATGGTAGTTCACATTTTTCCGGAAATTGTAGTTGCGTATTCATCAAGGAAGTAATTTGACAAAGCACTTAAGAAGAAGCTTAATTATAACATTGGGAATAGACACATTGTCATGAATTTTATTTTAAGATGATGTATTTGTTGTGCTCAGTAGTTTTGTTGAATTCATGACATAAACCAAACTTGTGCTTTCCTGTTATACTTCATTGCTTTTTCTTCTGGGGAGAAAAGTAGAAATAAATATATTTTTTGTTTGTTTGGGATTGTGGTGGTTTAGCCCTGACAGGGTGCCAGGTGCCCACCAAGTCATTCTATCACTCTGCCTCCTAAACTGGACAGGGAGAGAAAAATTACAACGAGAGGTTCACCAGTCAAGATAAGGGAGATCACTCAGCAATTAGCATCACAGGCAAAACAGACTCAATAGGGGGAGGACTAGATTTATTTATTAATGAATAATTGAAACAGAGTAGGGAAATGAGAAATAAACCTAAAACTTAAAGCACTCCCCCCAGCCCTCCTTCTTCTGCTTCTTTCTCCTCCAGAGGTGCAGAGAAATGAGGAATGTGGATTATGGTCAGTTCATTACAGGTGGACTTTGCCACTGCTTTTTCTCGGAGGGAGGCCTCCTCACACTTCCCACTGCTACACTGTGGGGTCCCTCCCATGGGAGACAGTCCTCCATGAACTTCTCCAATATGAGTCCTTCCCACGGGCCACGATTCTTTGTGAACTGTGTGGGGTCCTCCACAGGCTGATAGTGGATCTCTGCTCCCTTGCGATTCTCCATGGACTGCAGGGAGAAGGCCTGCCTCACAATGGTGTTCACCATAGGTCACAGAGGAGTCTTTCTTTCAGTGCCTAAGCACCGCTTCCCCCTTCTGCTCCACTGACCTTGGTGTCTGCTGAAATGTTACATTTTCACTCCCTCCTGCTGTCATTTAGCAACCACCTGGCAACTTCTTCCCCTTCTCAAATGCTTTAATCACAAAGACATCACCTCAATCACTAATTGACTTGATTTTGGTCAGCTGCCGTGTCCATCTTAGAATTGACTGACACTGGCCCTGTCAGTTACAGGAGAAGATTCTGTGGCAGATCTGAGTTTAAAGGAGCTACCTCTGTAGCACCCCTGCTACCAAAACTTGGCCTAGACAAAACCACTACAGAGTCTAATTCTACGTAGATTCTACTCATTTGGCTGTTTTTCAGTTTTTCTGTAACAGTCATTCCCCCCTGAGGAGTGTGGAGGAGACAAGTGCCGTGCCCCTGAGATTAAAAGCTGAGTGTGTCAATTTGATACCATGCTTTTAGCATTAGAGGTGATTCAGCAAGATTTTGTAAACAATTGTGCTGTGGGATAGATTTTTCATTGGCAGACACTTTGCCTTTAAAATCTCAACAGATTCTGGGCTTTCCTTTATCAAGCTGACTACAGTCACCTTAAATTTACCTTGTTGGGACAGGGAGAGCACCATTTTCAATAAGCTGACAGTGACAACATTAAAGACTAGGTAGTCTGAAGCCAGTTCTTTTCTCTACTGTTCTCAACTGGAGAACAAAAACATTTGGTAAAGTGAATATTCAGAGCTGAAATGAGATTTTTAGTTCTGAATTAATCTTAACTAGAGAGAGACTTGGCTTTTGATCTTCCTAAGGGACCTCTTTAGAAGTAAGAGAGCTTTGAATTCTAATGGGTGACTGACAGTGAAGAAGAGGCATGACAAAGCTTAGATTCTAGAGAAACCTACTTATCTGAAAGGTCAGCTGAATGGAGGGTGAAAATAAACATTTTCCTGCTAATGCATTTTTAAAACATTAGGGATGCCAGCAAATCGTGCTGGAGAAATGTATTATAGATGTCTTGAATTGACTCATGAGTCATTATCTGATGGCTCTTTTGAAAACACAGAGGCAGAAGAAAAAAATGATGCTACTTGCTGTGTTCTAAAATGAAGAAGATTAGATGATGCCAGGAAGATGGCGGCAACACTAATGGCAGCAAAATGTTTTTGCTTCTCTTTCCTTTAGGTAATGGGAGATGTTGCTTGAGAAGTTTTGTCACATTTGATGTTAGAGTTGTCATTCAGAGGATGAGTTTATATAAGCTATTTGGGTGCTAACAGGGGAACTATAACACCTAGACTAGACAGTTTGAGATGGAAAATTTCATGTGGCATCTAAGACAGTGATTCTTATCTACCTCTCCACCACCTGTAAATATCTGAGGATGTCAGATAATCCAGCCTGTTATATTCTATCATGAGGCTTTTATGTCACTTCTGCATCTAAATTGATTGCAATATGTATTAAAATGCTCTGCTATAAATAGGTTTACTTGTAAGACTTTGGCATGGAATGATTAGAGAGTATTATAAATCTAACCCAATGAAAAGTCTTCCTGGGGATGAGCACAAATTTTGCCTATTTTCTGTCTGTGGTAGTTGGATTCAGGAGATTAAGCAAATTAGCCAGTGTAATGGATATGAGAAAGAAGGACTAAAATGAGGAAATCAAGGAATGGATCTCCAATTCCTTGTTGAAATCTTGTGTCTAAAATGGAGCATGATCTTTTTTTTTTTGCAGATAACAATTTATAGCCTGTATCCCTTTGTCATGGTTTGACATGACAGCCTTTTCTGGTAAGGGGGAAGGGGCTGTAAAGCTGGCTCCTGTAAGAAGTTGTTTGCGACTCTCCCCAGCTCTGAGCCAGACCCATTTCTGGGGCTGAGCCAATTAGACGCCGCCATGATCACTTTTTAAGAAGCCGAAAGAGGAGGTTTTTTCCTCCATCTTTTTCCTGCTTCTTCCTTCTTCTGTCTCTTCTTCTTCTTCTGGCTGGTGGTGGTGCAAGGAGTAGGAACAGTGAGAGAAACAACCATGCGGACTCCAAGGTCAGTGATGAAAGAGAGGAGGAGGTGTACCAGAGCAGAGACTCCCCTGCATTCTGTGGAGAGAACTGGTGAAGCTGAGATTTATTCTTATGTCTTTAAAGACTCCGCATCAGCGGCAGAGACTCATTTTGATAAAGCTGACCCTGGACCAAGGACAGCAACTCAGTTTGCTACAACTGACCCCGGATTAGGGGCAGCGACTCATTTTGCTACAGCTGGCCCCGGACCAGGGGCAACGACTCATTTCACTGCAGACTCTGAGCCTGGGTCAGTGATTTTCTTCTTTTAAACTATGGCCGGAGCAGGCCGTGTCCCAAGGGAGGGACCCAATATCCACAGCTGTAACTGTGGGAAGGAACCCACAACAAAGCAGCTCATCAAACTTATGCCCAGAAGAGGTCTTGTCCTGAGGAAGGGACCCTATAACTGCAGAAACTGCAACCGTGGTGAAGAATCCACACCAGAGATATTCACCAAGGACTTTGTCCCGAGAGAGGGACCCCGTATCGGCAGAAGCCGCAGCTGCTGGGAACAANTACTTTCCTCTCTAAGTCGAGTACTGGAGTTTGTTTTGCCCAGAACTGTAACTGGCAGTGAGCCCTCCCTGCCCTCGTCTTAATCCACAACAACCTTGCTTATCTTTTTCCTCCCATTTTGCTGGTGCCTCCACCATCCTAACGAAAGTGGAGGTGAATGGAAGCACTGAGCAAGAGACTGTCGTGGTGCTGCTGTGCTAGCTGGGCTGAACCATGACACCCTTCTGTATCACATATATTCCGGTACTTACCTTTATATTTTTCCAATCTGTTATACTGTAGGCTGAAGAAAAAAATTTTCCTCTCTTACCTGCACTCTCAAATTCAGCATCAGTCGAATGTTGGGGTAATTATGCTCAAGTACCTTTGATTGCTGATCAGCTTCTGTTGAGGAGTTTTGACTATTTTTAAAGCCCCATACCTTGTTCTTTTTGCAGGCTTCCCAACTACCCAGTTTTGCACAAAAGAGACTGTGTTTCTTTGTGATGCTACTGCTGATCCCTGACAGATTGTATATGTGTTTGGGGCCAAGTTTAGCTGAGTGAAAACCTGGCCTACTTTCCAAAGAATTTTTTCAAGCTGTAATAAATGCGGCGAATTTGGAAGCAGAGAAGATTGTTCAGGATGCCTTCTTTGCATGCCAATGCTTAGAATGCAATTACAGATCATTACTGCTTCTTAGTAGTGATGGAGTGTACTGGGCATTGGTGCTGTGTCTCGGTCTATTACTTTAACCTTGCCCACTGCTTTGTGGGAACTGCAAAGACATTGTGTGTAACTCTTGTAACTTCAGAAACCAGTAAATCATTGGTTTTTTACTATACTTCCTTGCAAGGCAAAAAAGTAGAACATGTATACTTTTGTTTACAGATCAAATAATTTCTTTAAACATTTATTCTGCTAAAACTTCAGTAGTTTTAGTTTGTCTTGAAATGGTTAAGAAACACTTCTGTTTCAGATCAGATGCCTAAAAGGCTAGAAAAAAGTACTTAGCCAGATTCCTAATTCATGTAGGTTATCACAATTTACATGAAGTAAATTGAGTGATAATAGATAAGAGTGATTGAAAATCTGAATTACTCTATACTCTGCATATTTTTTTTTTTAGTTACATGAAATACAAGAAGTCTGTTTATTCCATTGCCACTCTCAACCTGGGGGAATGAATGAATACTTTCAAACTCCTGCAGAGGATTCTTCTGGTGTTGAAAGCTTACTAGTTTCATCTGTGATGGATATTGATATCTGAAATACTTTTTCCTTTAATGCCAAATTGCACAGGCAAATACTAACTCTGTAGTCCTGCTCTTTTAAGGAAAAAGGACAGACCTACTTCTTGTTCTTAAATACAGCTGAAAGGCTTCTAAAGGTTCTTCACAGATTTTTAAGATAATTTCAGAATTTTCAGCTACAGCTCATTTTAAAAAGACTTTTTACTAGAAAAAAAGGTGTTTTCATCTTTATGATGTGTATTTAGTGCACTTTGTGAGGAAGATGTGATCTACCCAGAAATAGCATACAGCTTTTATAAGCTTTGATTGCTCTATGAATTTGATGTTGATTGTTTAAGTATAGTTTCTCAGGGTGCACTGTCTCTTCTTGACATGTAAGTTATTCTTTTTTTCAGTGTTGAATGTTTTACTCTAGTAATCCTTAATATAGGATTTTTCTCTGTAATTATTTTTTTCTCCTTTAAGATTTTCATGTCAGATGCATTAAATGAATTGTTTCCAGCTATCCAGGAAAATAAAATAGTGCCACATTATGAAAAATAATTTGAGATTTGGTAGAAATACATATGATGATAAGAATTGGACTTCAACACATTTTAGGGATAAGTGGAGATGGACAGGTCTTATTAACAATGTTATAGGTGACTGTAACTGTCAGTATGTAAAATACGCTAGATAGGATAGCTGACTGTGTCCTAAGTTTATGGTTACCATCCAGTAGCTATTCTCCACTGTTTTTTCTTCCTACATCTTCATCCTATGCTCTCTGGCATCACAATAGCAGACCCAGCTCCTTGTAACATGCTTCCTACTACAATATAAAGTCACAAAAGCATGCCCCCGAGCCTCAGCATTATTTTGGATTTAGATAAGTGTTCTAACATTTACTGTTGACAATGGTAATGTTTTCTATTCTCAGGTGTAAGAATCAGTGCATGTTAGAAATTACTTGTTTTCCCACTGGTTTGAGATCTTGTAGCACTGCTTTAAGCAGGTGTATAGCTTAGTATATCTATTAATCTTAATAAATAATTCTTGAAAAGGTGAAATGTACCAATAAGGTCCACCTTGAATGCTGTTATTTCTGCCTCAAGATTTGTTGGGAGGTTGGGTAGGAGGATGGTTGTAGTAGCAGAAAGGAACTTTTTATGACTGGTATTGCTGTGCTAATTGGATGTACTGACTAGTAGGAAAGATCTCGACCTTCAAACAGTACAAGCTCTTGGAACAGTGTCTGACAGATGTATAAAAGATGCTGATTGATATGGAGAGCAATGCGCCCGTCTGCTGCTTGACTGGGAGCTGTCTGAACTACTGCTAGTTCAACAAAACGTGTTGCACATCATGCAAAGACAGTGTAACACATAAAATGTGTTTCTGTAATCTGACTATATAAATAATGAGAGTATGTATCCATGTTTATAAAGATTTATAAAAAGTATGCCTCACTAGCGTGTTGAGAAAACAAACTTTCAAGTGAAAAAAGTGAATAAGTATGTATTGTATACCAGTTGTCAAGATATTGCATCTGCTTATTGGTTTGCTTTTCTTTGAAGTGTGAGCTGTTTTGCTGTTTTTGTTTTTGTTTTTTTTTTTCTTTTTAGAGGAATTTTGGTGGGTTGTTTTTTGAGGAGGTTGGTTTTTTTGAGAGATGTGTCTTTGAGGAGGGGAGGGAGGTGTATGTGAGGTTTTTTTGTTTGGTTTTTTTTTTTTGTTTTGTTTTTTGTTTGGGGCTGTGGAGGGGGGTGTTTGGTTTCTTTTTTCAGAAAGATCAGAGAACCTTAGTATATAGATAGTGTATTTTCACTACTTGACCATATTTGTGAGAATTTTGACCTTTCTTCTATATTCTTAGTTAGTGGAAATGTGGATAGCCTTCATATATCTGTTTCACCATGCCCTGACATGCAATGTGCTAGATTTAATTGGCAGATCAGATGATATAAAAATATATTTATAAAATGTCTGTTTTGCAAAGCCCTCATTTTTCTCCTCATTTTTATCATTTGTGGATCACTTTCTGATAGCATATGTGGTGTTCACATTTGTATAGTGCCTTTGTTTAATACCGTGTGTTTCTTATTATGATCCACACGAGTTTTAGTCTTTGGTATTTCTTTATTATGTGGCTACTTCAGAGCAGTCCAGAAATTTGGCCTTTTTTGCAGCTCATTATTTCTTTTAGGAGAGAGAAGTGAGAAGACTCTAGTGTCCTGTTGCTTGTAATCTATACAGTAATACAGCTTTGAAGCAGTAACTTCCTTGAATAGTCTGCCCACTTGGCAATATGAGATGGACCTATACTTTAATAATATTAAATTGCATAAAGTCTTGTTTAGTTCAGGAAGTAGAACATGAAATGTAGTGCCCTTCTCAAAATTTGAGTTTTGAGTTTTAGGTTTTAAATGGTGATTATTCATATTCATATTCTTGTTCTGAGCCACTCAGTGTACAGTGTAATTGCAAATGTTAGGATTAAAAAAAATCCCAGAATAAAACTATGTCTTCTTAATGTTTGAAAACAGCCTTGCAGGCTGTGTGCAGATTTACGTATGATGTTGCAAGTAATCACAGGCTATGCAGAAAACAGCTCAGCTTGGGAAAGTGTTGGTCCTGCATCAGAAGTCTTGGGTATGACACAATTCAGTATCTTCAGCTGCAGTTCAATAAAGAAGGTATAGAGCTCTTATTTCATTAAATGCAAATTGTCACTCTGAAACTATTTCTTTCTTGAATATCCTTAGATTAAGTTACTGCTCAACTGTAATT
Source organism: Urocolius indicus (assembly GCA_013401255.1). NCBI lineage: Eukaryota > Metazoa > Chordata > Aves > Coliiformes > Coliidae > Urocolius > Urocolius indicus. Next base: position 219,287 of record WBNH01007470.1, read on the forward strand.
GCAGGTGCACACAATGGCTTATTATCTCTTTAACCTATATTACCACTCTTTTAAAGCATCATATTAAACTGTGTCCAGAAATGTCAGTGAGTGTGTGTGTACTAACTGAAAATTAATATCAGATGGTCATCTGTCAATTTACATGAACTAATAGTAAGACTGACTTGTAATAGTTTGAAAGTGTTGGAAATAGCATATGATGATATAATGTTATTCCATGTTGAAAAATTTTGTTTCCTGTATGTGATATTAGATACAACATTACTGTAATCTCTATGCAACTTCTCTGAAAGAAGCAGGGGAAAAGTGAAATGCTTCATGCATTTGTGTCCAGCTTCTTGGATCTTAGGATACTTTTGTTTCAGATCCAGGTAATTGATATTTCTGTTTTGTCTTAGGATGGATTATTCATTATCTTATGTGTGAGTATTGCCAGTCATCCTAATGATCTGTTCTGCAGTATGGAGTCTTTTTGATTTGGAGAGCAGGCTGAAATGCTCCCGAAAAGGAGAGTGCTAAACTATGTTTAAAGGAGAAAAGGCATTGTCGGATTTACTGTAAAAAACTAACTAACAAACAAACAAACAAACCCTTTTTCATCAGTTTCTGTTGTATTCTGTCTGTATGTGCCTATCAGTGAAATTAGGATCTCTGAGAATATTTCATGCTGATACACTTGCCCAGTGGTTCTCTATTTTTCTCTGAATGTACTATATAAAAATTCAACATTTCATAGAATTATAGAATGTTAGGGGTTTTTAAGAAATCTATTCTCAATTCATTTTATTTTTTTTAATTACAGTCAGCTCCAGTGGCCAAAAGTGACTCCAACCTTTCTGGAGATTCCCAGATTTCCATGGATATAATGCTGTTTTTTCTTACAAATTTAAATCTCAGGAGCTAGGCAGTTATAATCATAGAATCATAGAATGGTGGGGGTTGGAAGGGACCTTTAGAGATCATCTAGTCCAACCCCTCTGCAGAAGCAAGTTCACCTAGATCAGGTGGCATAGGAACATGTCCAGGTGGGTCTTGAAGACCTTCAAGGAAGAGACTCCACAACCCCTCTGGGTAACCTGTTCCAGTGCTCTGTTCAGAATGAGAGCCGGGCAGAGAGAGAGAGACACTTCACAAAAAAGTTTTCTGCAAGCATAAGAATTTGTGCCGTCTCCTTGCTTCCATGTAAAATATTTCAGTGTAGTTGGATCTTTTGTTATTGCAGGTAATTCTAAAATCCTTATTTATTGTAAATACTTCCTGAATATATATGGATTCTAAACCCTAGTGTATTTTATACTAAAGCTCTTTCTGTAGTCCTCAACAGAGGAAATGAAGGACTACTTACTGCTGTATGTTTTTCAGAAATAGATTTTCTTGTTGAAAGCGGTTATTCATTAAATTGCACTTTGTCCCTATTCAAGTAATCTGTTGAATATCTTTGAATTACTTTTCAGCTGTAAGAAATTAAAAAAAAAAACAAGTGTGCTTTTGTTTGGAAACACACTCTTACTTTGAATGGCCCAAAGCTGGAGGAGGGATTACCAAAAATTAAAGAAAAAAAGAGTGGGCAGAATGAGTCTAAGTTTTTTGTTGTGTTAAGCCCAGAGAAATCCCCTAGAGCAGGAACTTAAAGCTTGAAGTTTAATACTTCTGTCAGCACACAGGTGGAAATACTATGACTACTGTATTTTTGTTGGAAAAAAGAAGGAAAGGTGCTGGTTTGGGATCTTTTCAGGAACATGCTTAATAGCAATTTATCTTTCTTTTCCAAATGTTAAGCAGTAAAACAACTATAACCGATACAATCTTTAAGTGGACTTCAGAGCACAAAGACAAGCAGTTGCATATGCTCACTAAAAAGCTTATGTTTAATGTGTCTGTAAGACACAGAGATATTGGTTTTCCTTACTCATCTTGGAGCAGACAATGGAACATTATGGCTGTTAGAAAATGCTGCATAACAAAGCTTATGATTACTTACTCTCTGCGGTACATTTTTCAGTAATGTAGAAAGAATTGTTGACCTTCACAATGACAAACATCTTACATTCATACAATGGTGTCTATGCTTTCTTCTTCCCAAACCTGAAAATACTGCAACGGTTGCTAAGTATTACAGAGTACTCCGTGGAAGGGAAGAATCCATTACTGATTCTGGCAGTCTTGTGGTTTTCTTTTAAAGCTTCTTAAAATGCATAAAATTAAAAACCCTTTGAAAAATGATGCAAGCATTGCTTTTGTAAGCAGAAGTGCAGAAACAGAGGAAGTAAAATGGATATGACAAAAGACACGCTGCAAATGAAATGTTTCAGTATGGATCGTTTCAGGATGTGTGTCAGAGGAAGATACAGAAGTAGATAATAGTGTGGATCATAAAAGCAAGTGAAGTGATACAGTTTACAGAAGGTGTTGCCAAGCCAGCCAGCACATCTGCAGAAAACACGTGCACAAGAAATGTTTTCCAGCTTACTGCTAGCCATACTCACAGAGAATATCGACCAGCCTTAATGGCTGCAGATAGCTTCAAATACCAAACAATATGCAGTGGCTGACAGTTTGTAACAGAGGTTCTTGTGGTGGCACCTGTGGTAGCAACTCATGTCGAGGTTAGGCTTGCTTTGGGAGATAATCCAACTTTTTGGAATTTCTCGTTTCAGTAAGTCTCTGAAAATTGGTAAGGGCCAAGGAAAACGGGCAGAGGAAAGAACATACTGCTGTATCCCCACTTCCAGTTCTCTCTGGTTTTTTTTTTCTTTTTTCTTGTTTTTTTTTCTTCACTCTCTTTAAGGGAGAGTGCAAGCTGAAGGAGCAGTAGACTAGTTGGCTTACCTTCCTTCCAAGAAAAATCCTGGAGGAAAATAGTTACACAGTTTGAACACTCTTGGAAGAAAACATTCTGATGAAGAACAAAGTTCATTGAAACAAGTCAGTCTATCGCCTGATTTCAGAAAAAAAAAAAAAAATTAGTTGCAGTAGATTTTTCCTTTCTTAACTGCCAGTATGATTCTTGATATTGCTATAGTGAACATAGCAGAGAAGCCTGGATTGTGTGACACAAAGTAAAGCAGACTACAACTGGAAAACTGTCCAGTTGTCACAAACTCACTTGCAAGCTGGAAGTTTTACAGAGGTTTGATGTTGCTCTGCATTTCTTTGAGTAGGCTCAGTAGTGGAGTGCATGTGCTCTCTTACATTTTCAGGTGACATTTCCACCTTAAGGACAGGTTAGACAATTGTCACAATGATACAGAGAGGGCTGATGCTTGCTTGAGAAAATTCGTGTCGCCTTTCCAGTTCCAGCCCATTTTCCCATTGCTGCCTTGACACCTGCCAATTCTCTGTCTGACAGCTTAGGGTTGGGAAAGGGCTTTGTTAGTTTGAAATGTTTGTTTATTACTATGCCAACATTTGCAGGGAACAGGAGACTTCTTTTCCTGTATTATTGCATTTAAGCAGAAGAAGATATGGTTTCACTAATCTGAGCCTGTTGGAACTCCACTGGAAGAGCCTTAGCTTGGTCCTTCCCTTCTGTCCTAGGTGGAATATTGCTTTTGGAAAGGTCTCTTGTCTTGCATGTGTGTTGTAACCCTGAAGATAGTTGCAACAGTTTTGTATAAGTTGATGTAACACTGGATTGCTCTGCTAGAATGCTATGGTTTATATACATGTGCCATAAAAATGATATGGTTATGATCTGGACTAGAGGAAACTACAAAAGTATAGTTAACCCTTGTAGTTTTCATTGACATTTGGACATGATAAGACTTGCCTGCTTCCCAGCATAATTTAAAGAAGAAATACTATGTTTAAACTGTGGGTCTATCCCCTTCAACAGAGTCAAGTCTGGCTTTTTAAAAGGCCCTAAAACTTACACTAAGCTCACAGATGTTGTCTGTCTTTTTAAATGTCCCGAAGTGTAATTTCTGTATCTTTCCTTACTTCTACAACTATTTTGGTCATTAGTGTCTGAAGTACAATGGTAATTCTTAACAATGATTTCAGTGTACAATGTGTCATTCTTTACTAAGCCATTTCTCAGGGAGCCATTTCGTACAGGGAAGCATATAACTGGTTGGTAAACATGAGCCAGCAATGTGTCCTTGTGGCCAAGAAGGCCAATGGCATCCTGACATGCATCAAGAAGAGTGTAGCCAGCAGGTCAGGGAGGTGCAGCTCCCCCTCTCCTCTATCCTATGTCCAGTTCTGGGCTCCCCAGCTCAAGGGGTACAGGGAACAGAGTCCAGCACAGGACCACCAGATCAAGGAACTGGAGCATCTTCCTTATGAGGAAAGGCTGCAGGAACTGGGGCTGTTTAGAGAAGAGGAGACTGAGGAGGATCTCATTAATGTTTACAAGTATATAAATGGTGGATGTCAGGAGATTGGGGCATCCCTTTTTTTTCTGTTGTATCTAGTGACAGGAGAAGGTGTAATAAGATGAAGCTGGAAAACAAAAACTTTCATTTAAACATACTGTGAGAGTGAGGGAGCCCTGGCACAGGCAGCCCAGGGAGGGTATGGAGTCTCTTTTTCTGGAGGTTTTCAAAACCCACCTGGACATGTTCCTGTATGACCTGATCTAGATGGGCCTGCTTTGGCAAGGGGGTTGGACTAGATGATTTCTTCCAACCCCTACCATGCTATGGTTCTATGAACTCTTATTCTTGAAAAGATATATGGTTCAGTTTTACTGATTCCATTGGGTTATACTAGATACAAGTGCTCCAACTCCAAATGAATTAGGTCAGTTGCTTCCCCTTGGTTTGGAACCCTCTTCCAAATGTTCTGCCTTGGTCCAAGCCACATATACACTTATATTTTATTTATTGTCATGTTGAAAGTGCAGAAATAATTCAAGTTATTGTACATTTTTTTCTGAGTGATGCTGAAGTATTACTGTCAAATAGAAGAAATAAAAAAGATAATTATGCATTCCTTGAAACAGAAATGTTGCTTATTCCTAAGTACAACTCTTCACTCTTTTCCCATCTGAGTATGCAGACTCCATTAGAAGGCCACATTGTATTAATAGGCATAAATTATTTGCTCTTAGGCTAATAATAATCTTCTTATCATCCTGATGCATCTTCTCTTCTCCTCCAAACCATTCCATATTAATGAAAAAGTATATCATGAAGGGTCCTGTATTTTTATGAGGAAAATTTCTTCTCTTATGAGAAAATTGGTACAAATTACTCCTTTTTTTGCTAGGCCAGTGTCTTTGATATATAGGCCAGAACACCTCTGTTAATTTTATCACTTAAGAATTCAGGAAAAATGATTTAAGATAAGTTTCAGCATTGCTCAGCAGAAGTGCAGTGGTTGATGCTATGATGAAAGTTTATGTTTTTTAAAGGTTATAATTTACAGAGTATAATAAATTATAGTTGTGTTACAGCTGTCAACACACATGAGTGAAGTACACTTTGCAGCTAAAAATCCTTTTGTGCTCCTTGATCTGGAACTTGTTTGCAATAATTTAATGATTCAATGTTGTTATTATTAGCATGTATTGAATTAATGAGAGTCCATTATATTATATTTCTCCATCAAAAACTGATGAGGAGATGTGCCTCTTTCTCTATCATCTTGAGCTCTGACACACAATCCACAATTCTACTGTTAAGTACAGCAAAATAAAGATGAATGTAAAATATGCAGTAAAAAATCACCATTTCAACTGAAAAGTGACATTGTTATCTACTTAACTAAAAGTGGCTTTTATTTTACTTAGTCATCTTCTAACATGTACAATGACTCATCTAGCCGTGGCCTGTAAGGCCCTGTCTTGCATAGCCAGGAGCGGCAACAGTTGTTCTCCTGACCTTGCATTGAGCAGGAGTTGAGACCTGCTGACTTTCAGGAACCCCTTCAAGCCCTGAAGGACTGTGTGGCTCCACAGAGCTCACCTGCCTCTTCCTCCCAACTCCTCATGCTTAGGAGTAGTTTCCAAGGCCTGCACTGGTGGTACTTGTACATGTGGTGGTATACAGATGCTCCTGGCATGAGCCTGTATTGCCTCTTGGTCTTGGTTAGCAGAAGAAGAAAGAGACAACAGATCAGAGAAAGAGGAGGTGGTGAGAGAATGACAAAGGGAACTTGAAAGATGTGGTGAGCTCCCAAAAGGAAGAAGACAGATCTAGATGAGAAGAACTGAAGGATTATTTGCTAAAGGGAAGAAGGTAGAAAAGAATGGGGTAAGACCCTATATGAGTGTAAAGAAAAGAGATGGTGGATGAAATTTAAGAAAAGACTGAAAGGGACTGGGAGCTGGTTAGATGATGAAAGTTAGATTTCTAAAATCGTGGATGAATAAATTGTACTGTTCATGTTTGAAGTGGATTTCAGCTTGAAACATAGTTAAACTTTACCTCAGATTTTCTTGCTTGCTGTTGAGAGCTAAAGCAGCATATTTTTATGGGTTCCTGGATGCAGTTGTCTGAAATTGAAGCCATTTCTCATTCTTAGATAAATTATATCCTTAAAAGCATAGGAGCTGTTGAAAACGAAATGAAAAAATAAAATTACAAAAAATAATGAAAAATAAGGAGTAATGAAGGCTGCAGTAGTAGGAATGTGGAAAATAAAAGAGAAAGTGAGAAAGAGACATAAACAGGCATTGCAGAAGTAGAGCTTACCAGCAGAAAGTGATGGGAGTTGGATGAAACCATAAAGAAAGGCAGTAGTGGTGTCTTCCTTCATCCTGTCATTAGTGTGGATCTTTTTGGTAAAGAGGTAATGGTAGGTAGCCATACTTTTAGTCTGCTCTCTTGAAGCTATGCCAGGAGACTGCTAGTTCCTCCATCTGACTTTGTGCTCTTCCAAATGACAAGCAGACAAGTATTCTCTGCACTCATGTTCTGTGGTTTTTGAAATCTTACAGGTGAATATGGTGAACTTTTGTAACGACGTGCTTCCATTTGTTTTTTGTTATGTGAGAATTTATTGAAAGGAAACCATGAAACTTCATCCAGACTACCTGAAAACTAGAACATGTAACATTTTTTCCCCTAATCATTAGACAATACTATAAAGGTGTGAAAACTGCTTTACCTTTTTCTTTTGTCCTTTAAATGCTGGTTTTGCAAATGATCATAGCTCTAGTTCTTGGTGACAAATTAATTGGTCTATACTGTCATGTAATGCTACTGAGGTGAGCAAAACCAGTGCAAATAACAGGTAATAGAAAAATATTCCAGTACCTGTGTTTCCTTCCTGTTCCTCTTTCTTTATATTTTGGAGAGCAATGGAACATGCTAGGGTGAAGGAAACATGTCCTGGAGGAAAATGTCTGAATAAATGACTTTGTACTTACACATATTTCACTTAATTTGCATATTTTTTTTTATTCTAGAAACTGTGTAAACAGATATCACATGTATTTGTAGCAGAAAAGCTAGGTGAGAATTACTTACAGAAAAACCTAGTGCGGGTCTCAAAGCGCTGCTCTGAAGCAGGCTGGCTGTGGTGTTGTTCTTTTGAGGGACTTTGGGTCTCCATTTGAGCCTATTGGAGGTGGCAGTTTGTAACAAGGGATTCAGATAAGGGATCTTGTTTGTCTGGACAAAGGAAGAACCAGAGATGTCTCTCTTCTTTCTTGTTTGCTGGAGCCTCTCCAAAAACGTGCCCCATTTTATTTTTATTTTTTTTTAAGGAGAAATTAGTTGTGAGAGAATATCCATGGCAACTATGAAGGCACTCAGTGCAAGGATAATTCCTGTTAAGACTGTATTTTGTGGGCTCATATTTAGATCAAAGTTTAGGTTGCCGCTTGTATTTATGCCAGAGTGAAGGTATATATGTTAAATATTGGTGAAATACTGTATGCTGTAAGTGATCTGTGAGGACACAGTTTCTATTGTCATGCAGGCTCCTGCCTGTCAGCCCAGAAGGGTAAAGATTTGAATAGACAAATCCATCCGAGAGAATGGGAAATCTTAGAGTCGAAGCCTGGATTGGACTACATGATATTTTGGGGTCACTTCCAACCCTTAAGATTCTGTGATCAGGAGAAGAGATTTCAGCCTGGGTACTGGGAAAGAAATTCACAGTTCTCCTTTTAACTAGTCACTTGCTCTTATTTTTTGATGGGCCAGAATGTTTGTCTATGCTGTGCTAAATTACCAATTGAACACTGCTTTAGCATTGCTGACTTCTGTTGTGGGTGTAATCATCACTCTGCAGTTGAAGACAGGAGCCACCAACATTTGGGCTGCTTCTTCAGGCAGGGCAAACCATGTTCACTGGTTTGTTTACAGAGGCTGAAGTACTAGAAGCTGTTTATATGATGGGATACCCAGTGTTTTAAAGAAGCAAGTAGCTGAGGTTCTGCACAGATGCTTTGGATCTAATCTGGTTAGTTCTAAGATAGATACAGACCACATGGACATAGATATACATACACATACATTGCTTTTCAAATTTGGTATTTTTTCCCCATTCACAATCTAATACTAAAATAAAATGAGTATCCTTAAAAAGTGTTGCTGTGTTTCGATATGATAGATTATGTCACGCATAACTAGTTTTCTGGGACATGGATGAAGATATCTGCCATCTGCATTTTACTATTGCTACAAGGAATATAAGGCAGTATTGTCTACTTTTAGTCATGATTTTTATTAAATTTTCTGCTTTCACAGTTTCTATATGGCTGTGTAACTTGGATGAGCTGCTTCATATCCAAACCATATACCTTCTGAAATAATACGATCCTCTTTTGTTGTATAGTGTTATATCTGGAGGTGACCACTGTTTAATCATTTTATCCTTTCTTGTGATTGCTGCTTAGTGGTAACTTCTCACATACACATTGACTCTATCATGGGCAAGGAACTCCATTTTGGTAGCCTCGATACAGTGCGGAAAAAAAGGATACTTAGTCAATTAAGCCATTAAGGAGCTATTTTGTGTTTAATAGATAGCATTTACATTTTTAGTTAATGTAACATGTAACATACCCTTAAAGCTACAAACAGAGGTAAGCTATATATAATATACTGCCTTAATTGAAAGGTGTGTATACTACTAACAGAGTGTTTCAAACTTGCACTTAATAAAACCGAGAATCTCTGCAACAAATGTTAAGGCTCAGTTTCAAAAAGCCACCTGTCCTCAATAAACTCGTGACAGAAATACGTAGCGGTTACTCAAGTACTGTTATTTTCTAGAGATTTGTTAATTTTCTTTCAAAGACCTAAATACAGATGTTCACAATTAAATATGACCACTTTTCTCCTAATCCACTTTGTAATTTTGCATGTTACTAGACTTTGTAATGGCTTTGCTGGCATCATTGTTAGCTGAGTCATAAGCCACCAAGAGGCTGTGGTACCTGTATTTGTGGCCCAAACTCTGCTGTTATTTTCTATGAGCATAATACTAACTTGTTTCCTTAAAAATGAAGTAAAAAAAAAGGCACAGTGCAACTTGATTTCTAAAATTATTCAGATAGAAACTTTGTTTCACTCTTAACCCTTTTTCTTTTTCCTTCCTAAGCAGTATTCCCGGACCCCCCTCCATTCATTTCCCCTTAAATAGTCTTTAAAATAACTGGGGCTTTGTTTTATGAAAATGATAATGAGGTCAAGGTTTCAGATGTATTATTTCCTTATTCAGATTCTTCTCTTGTATGTCAAAGTAGTTGCTTTGTAATTCTGAAATACAAGTATCTTTTAGCCACATGACTGAGCTAAGGGTATGTCCTGATGAGCAGGCTGATTTGAGGGCTTTGTTCATTCACTCTTTTGTTGTCTCAAAGGTAGTTTGCCATCCTATCAGCAAAGCCAGAGCACAGCAGGGTCGGCCAGATGTCTCCTAAGGGCTGGCCTTTGCACAGCATGATAGTCACGTGGTAGAGGGTCCATTCACTGCAGTGCTGGGGCTGAACTGGACTGGAGCAGAGAGCTGAGCAAAGCCTGTTCCTTTGTTTCAGAGGTTTGATTGTGTTTGTTTAATATTCTGAGGTTTGGAGAAAGTTGGAAAGAAGCTGCCCTCAGGTAGTCAGTGCTCAGTTCTTGAATACATTTCTATGTAATACATGTTTTTTTAAAATAAATAGAAGGCTGTAAGATCGGTAGCTACACAACTAACTTCTACAATGCTTTCAAAATCCTGAACCCTGATAATAAATCTCATGCTTCTTGTGGCAGTGATGCTTCTCAGATATGGGAGAATGACTTATTCCTCTTCCATTTAATTTGTTAACCTCCTATTCCTTTGTAAAGAACAGCAGTCTTAATACATACATTACAATTTGTTTTCTTTCTTCACGGCTCAAATCCTAGATGCCATTTAGGTTTATCACATTATTTTAAATTGGAAGTAGGTTTAGATAAGTGCTGCAAAAAACTGTAATCGACAACTGTCAAAATGTTTTCAATATGGAAGCATTTATCCATCACAATCATATTTTTCCACAGCAAGACTAACTAAGGACGTTAAATTCAGAGCTCAAAGATAATGTCTTTATGAATAATATTTTGCTATAAAATAAAAATTATCATTTTTATTAGAAGTACTGACACAAACATCAATGTGTTTCACAATGTATTTTTATGGACTATTTTAAAAGGTGATTATTTTATGAAATATCATTGTGATGATCTTATTTTATAATAAGTCATCTAATGTTTTACAATGAGTGTTTTTAGAGGCTCATTTCCATATATGTTTAGTGACTTAGAGAATCACAGAATCCTTTCAGCTGAAAGAGACCTTTAAGGTCGGTGAGTCCAGCCTTTGTCCCAGCCTTATCAACCACGAGACCATTTCCCAAAGTGCAACATCCAACCATCTCTTTAACACCTCCAGGGACAGTGACTCCTCCACTTTATTCTGTGTTAAAAACTATATCACAAAGAGAGTTAAAAATCTGGCTTCCTAAAAACAGTACTTAAAAATAACTTCTATTGTTGAGTATTTTCTGAGGTCATAGGTATGCCAGTGAAGGATGAGTGGTTATCTGTCTTTGTGAACGCTGCATTAAAACTGCAAGAATTTTCAGAGATTTTCCTTTTTGTGCTTTAAAAATGGCTTCAGAGATGCCTTATCAGTGAAGTGAAGACAATTTTACTGGTGCCAGGTGAAGGTATGGGATCTATCCACAATGATGTTTCATGTTCCATAGTAACCTGCGTGTCTTTCAGAAGCAACTGAAAAATTGCAAAGGCTACCTTGTCTTTTCATGAAGAGGAGAATTAATTTAGTCTGCTGAAATAACTGATGGAAAGATAATTTTGAACTCACAAAGCAATATTTCATATTTTTTTTCCCATAATGTAAAATAATTTTCTTCAGGGAATTTCCTTGGGGAATTTCTTTACATCTAATTATAAGTCACAATACAGCATTTAACTTGTACTTGCAGTATGCTTTTTTGCATATTAATTGCTGTAGAATTTTAACAAACTTCTCTTGATTATAAATAAATAAAACTGTGTAATCAAGTTTGGATGGGTTTTTTTTAGTTTGTCAGTTTCTTAGGTTGGTTTTTGGGTGGTGGGGGTTGAGGTGGGGGGTGCGCACTGCTAAAACTCTAAGAGTTTTAACATAGGGATTTTTCCAGATACCAGCATATCATGATACAGTCAGTTTTGTGTGAATATCATTTATTAATCTTTCAAGGGACAGGAGCTGGAAGCTTCTAGTAACAAAGATGTCCACAGATGAATGGAAATTCAAGACCTTCGAAGCTGACGCACATTGCCAAAGGGCGTATTTAAAAAGAGAATCCTCAGCCTTCCGCAGCTCCAGAGAGGTCATCTGTCTTCTTTACCTGTCTGGTGGTGGCAGTGATACCCTTCCTTACATCCCTCTTCTCCATATTCTGTCCTTTTTTGCAGGTGTTAAGTGTTTTTTGAGGAAAATGAGGTGGAAACTACAGACAAGTTAATTACGTTTAGCGATACAGAAAAGATTTGAGGACAGATGTCAAATGAGGAACCCTGCTTTGCATGGAGTGAAAAGAAAAGTAGACACATGTAGAAGACTTGTACCCTCTGGCTGTGCTCTTCCCTTTACTCTCCAGTTGGGGATGGGATGCGTGAAATCAGTCAAAAAACTTTTGATTTACAAGATAGAAGTGCCTGATGACTTCCTGATTTGCTAATTAAAATATGTTATGAAAACAAGAGCTAACATAAGAGATAATTAAGCACCAAACTGGGAGGACTTTCTGATTCCCCAGAAGGCTGTACTGCCATTCAGTGGTATCTTGAATGTCTGGCTTAAGAGTTGGGCAGAGAGGAACCTCATGAGGTTCAACATGGACAAGTGCAGAGTCCTGAACCTGGGGAGGAGCAACCCCATGCACCAGTACAGGATGGGGATTGACCTGCTGGAGAGCAGCTCTGCAGAGAGAGACCTGGGAGTCCTGATTGATAATAAACTGACCATGAGCCAGCAATGTGCCCTCATGGCCAAGAAAGCCAATGGCATCCTGAGATGCATCAAGAAGAGTGTGGCCAGCTGGTTGAAGGAGGTTCTGCTCCCCCTCTACTCTGCCCTGGTGAGGCCTTATCTGGAGTCCTGAGGCCATTTCCTCTTGTTCTATTACTCATCACTAGGGAGAACAGACTGACTTCCACCTCACTACAGCTTCCTTCTAGGTAGCTGTAGAGAGTGATAAGGTCTCCCCTGAGCCTTCTTTTCTACAGGCTAAACAGCCCTAGATCCCTCAGCCAGGGAGGGAGGTCAAATCCTTTACTAATTCGGTAAACCAGGAGTTATGCTCAAATCCTTTACTAGCTTGGTAGCCCACCTCTGTATCCTCTCCAGCACCTCACTGTCCTTGTAGAAAAGGGCCCAAAACTAGACACAGTATTTGAGATACAGCCTCACCAAAGCCAAGTATAGGGGAATCATCACCTCCCTCCTCCTGCTGACAACACTGTTTGTGATACAGGCCAGGATGCTGATGGCCTTCTTGGCCAGCTGGGCACACAGTCCATGAGGTACTGACAGCAAATATAAACTTATGCAAGAATTACCTAATGCAGGAATTCTTCTATAAAGCTGATTGAAGATTAGTGATGATCTTTTATTGTAAGACAAACCATTTGGAATTCACAGTTCTATATTTTTATGAGAAATATTTCTTTAGATTCAGTACCTGTAGTGGTGGATTTGTATTTGACAGAACTTTAAGATGAAATGAATGGATGAAATAAGTCCACCTCAAAAAATAAATCAACTTTTTTCCTTCTGACAAATTATTGTACCTTTCTGGCTTGGACTGACTTGATCTGTTCTGTAATTTCCAAAATTTGTATATTACAGCTTAAATAATTTCAAGATGTGTTTTTGTTTTCTTTACTTTATCAAGACTGAGAGGTTTCCAGTGGCCTTCAGGCAAGTGTTTAATTTACTTAAGGATGTTGTGGTATTGAAAAAGTCATCTCTGTCTCTGTGAACAGATGTGCAGATTAAATGCTAGGAGTAGCTGGCATAGCAGTTGGTGCTGATACTTTATTTTGGCAACCACCAGCTTTCTGGCAACATTTTAGATTTGCAGATGTTTTTGTAGGGCATTAGTTTATGTGTCTTCAGTAAAGTTTTTTTCCTTAGTCACAATGGAAGAAATGTTCTATTGCTTTTTTTTTTCTGTTTCCTTTTGTTTACTTCTTGGTTGTGCTGAGATATTTGCAAGCAGTGCAGGAGAGCAGGATGTTGGGAACAGAACTGGGTGGGAAGGGATAGACACTGCACAACTTGGGGAAAAGCATGTAGATTTGGTCCATGGTGCAGAGAGAGATAACTATGACAGCAAGAGAGAGGTGTGAGACAGGGAAAGTATGTTGGATTAGGATCTCCATTCAGTTAAAGAGAAGCAGAAGGTTGCATGCATCTGCTCATGATGCATACAGTTTGACTTTTACCCAGGTATCTTAAAGGATTTTTTTTTTTTTACAGAGTTGGAGTCACTTTTAAAACGCCAAGTAACTTTAAAACCAACCTTTCCTCTTTTTAATTTTTTCTCTGAAAAGTACTTTGCAACTCTGCATTTCTTCTAGGTGTGCTGTTGGCAGAATGGGAATCCTGAACCTTTAAATCTTTAGCACAGACCTCTTACATCATGGGAAGAGTAGTTTTGATCATTTTGGGAAGCCAAGTGCTAGAAAGATGCTTGATATATTGCTTCTTTGTATTAAAACTGTTTGGTAGGCAATAGCACAATAATGGAGACCAGGAGCTGACCTGAAGCTTCAGGCTTGGGAGGGGAGTGCTGTCTGTAGGTTAGCGATAAAGCAGCAAAAAGAGAATTACCTTGCCTCATCATTCCAAGAGTCTTTTTGGCTTGGCAACAGTTGCATAGAGCTGCTGCCCGGGTTGGATAAAATTGCTTTAGTTTGTAGGAAAGGTTGAGAAATCTTTGTTGTAAATAAAGGGCAAAGAAGAGCCTAGAAACACAGTTCAATCTCTGTTAAAAAGAGGCTGAAGTATAGATTTGCTGCCTTGCTTCTGAAAGAAAGATGAAGTGTGCTGTAGTTGGAGTGATGACATTTAATTAAAATTGAGTATTCATGAGAAGCAAAGATATGATTTGGAGGGTTGTTTTTTTTCTGTAGATTTTTGGGTAGGAGCATACACATGGTTATTGAAGCCTTCTTGCAAAGCTTTCCAGTATTTGGATTCAAATGAGTACTGGTTGTAGTTCTCATCACTTTATGTCAGAAGGTACAATAGTAACACTCAATAAACAGGAAGGGGAAAAGTTATTGGATAATATCACACAGTCATGCAGCAAAGATGGTACTTATCTTCCCCCTCCCCCTCCCAATTGCTTTAATAATTTATTTAGTGGGTGTTGTGAGTCTGGAATTGATGAACAAAATATTGACAACTACAGAGCTTGACCCTCTCCTCTGAATTACCCTGTCTCAGGAATGAGTACCTGTTTTGTTCTCAAGTGACCATTGATACACCAAGTTGACATGTCTTGCCTGATGTAACTGCAAGAATGCCGCAAGGAACTGACACTATACTTTTTCTAAGAGCTGGTTTACAATACATGAATATGATACCCTTAAATCCACTCATGATTATAGTTTTAAAATGCCAAGCCAGGTTTGGACTTAAATACTTGCTGTCATTTTTTATCTTAGTTGTATCATTATGGTCTTAGAGAGTTATTAAAATTAATGATGAATATTTTATGTGGGGAAAAAAAAAACATATTTCAGAAATTATGCCTGACTAATCTAAGTCCATGCCTACTAAGCTGTCAGCAGGCAAATGCCAATCCACTCACCTTGCATGCTCTGAAATTGTAGATAGCCAAAGGATCCTTCCTCCATATCCCCCACGTCTCTCTGTCCCAAATCTCACATCTGTGCTTAGTCTTGAAGATCAGGGAGTTACTCGATTTCCCTTTTCTTGGCAAAGAATACTTTAAAACCTCAAGCTGCTTTCTTGAGCTAAGGAAAGTTTGGTACGTCATAAAGCTGGCTTCAGAGAGGATCCTCCAGATGGAAGCAGATGGGTCACTGTTCCCATGTTTTGGGTGCAAGGGACGACTACCACACTGATTCAGTTAGTGTTGCGTGGGTTGTGTGGGGATAACTGTTGAAATTGGGCTAGGAAAAGTCTCCTACCCTGTTTTGCATGCCTACAAGTGATAGGGACTTTGCTTCTGGTCATGTGAATTTCAGGTCCTGATTGATTTATTTTTTTGTATTTTTGCTCAAAGGAGAACATTGATATTGAAACTTTCTGTTACTCCTAAGCAAAAATATAATTAATATAGGGCTAATGCTTTGAGAGGGGAAAAAAATCCCCAAACCAGATGCTAGTGTTAATTGGACACTGAATCGCTTCAAATCATTCATTAGCCTGTAGGTACATTGTTCCCAATCACCTGCAGTTTCATTTCAATCAGAAAGTGCTAAGATAATATTTTATTTTATTTTTAATTAAGGTGACATTATAAATTAACCTGTCAATAAATGGCAATAGCTTTTTCATCAGCGTAGTTCCAAGTGGATGGATTCGTATCACTGCTGTTTAACCAGAAGAGAAATATTGGATCCAGTGCTGAGTTGTTAAATGCTAATGAATAATTTATTTAATGAATTTTTTCTTCCTTAATGTGACTGGCAGAGCACCAGCCTTGTCCAAGTGTTCTGTTCTTCAGAATTACTCCAATTTTTTGGGGGGGCCGTACTACTTCAGTTTTACTACCCAGGATGCTAACTCCTTTGCTCTGCTCTGGACTAGATAAGTACTTTATCTGTTAACTTCCCTAATGTGACTATGGACCATTTTTGCATTATAGGTTTTAGTGGGAATGTGTATTGGTAATTAGTTTTTAAATTGAGTTTCTGTAGAAGCTTAGCATGTGAGTGCTACTGTAAACCTAGTTTGTGTAAATGTTCATGAAAGTGAACATGCAGTGGCTCAGACATCAAAGTGAATTAAAAGTATGTTGAACTGCAGAAATATTTTGTGCTATTTTTGATCAGGTTCATGTTGTTATTCTCTTTTACAAGATTAATGTGACTTTTGGAAGAAAAGTGAACTGTCTCCAAAAGCATTACTGGAAAAATTGGCTTTCAGTGCACATCTAGTATAAATATAAATTCATAGATTCATAAACACTTGTACTAGAGAAGTTAAAGCTGTATGTCCAGCTGTTTATTACTGAAGCAGCTCTCTTTAGAAGATGCTCTGCATGTGTAGTATCTTTTGATCAGATTTAAAAACAAAAGAAGGCAAACAATGTAGTATTTTGGTGTACTGTGCTGCAGTGAAAAATTCAAGAGTCCTTCAAAGCAGGACTGTATTGGGATGGGTTCTGTGTTGGAATGAGGCTTTTGCTGAAAGTGTTACTGAGATCCGAAGAGATGATCCTGAGGTGTACATGGAATTGGTGAGCATCATCACTGCCCTCCTTCATGGGCTGCTGCTGCCTTTTAAGCTCATGTGCTCCCGCTGCTGGCTTGCCCCATGCCCTACAGTAATCTGGTTTACAGGAAGACACTTGACATTTTAAGAATTTGTTTTGTACTTATTTTTCTCTTTGTATGTCATCCTCTGATATTTGCACACCATTTAAAATTGTGAAACACCATCCTTACATCTTACTACATCATCTGTTTCTTGAAGGCTACACAATCTACTTTTGTTAGAAGTTTTGTTGTGTCTTTTTTTTTTTTTTCTCCTGCCCTCTATCAGACAGGTAATTTAGAGGTTTAAAGGTCTATGGAGGTGTTTTTCCTTCCAAAGTGTGAAAGAGAAAGGAACATGCAGAGCTCATCTATATATTTGGACAGAGGCCGGAGAAAAAGGTCTTTGGTATTCATTGCTGGACCTCTGCTGGGAGCAGTTGTGGGACCGAGGTCAAAATATTTCAAGTACAAATGTGGTTTGCTTAGTCTCTGAACACGGATTGTTTGGCTTACCTGGTCTGTCACAGACAGCAGCTTTTAACTGGTCTCTAAAATCAATTGTTGCAATAATGTTTATGGCATGCTGGCTTTTACTGAAAGTCAGTGTCCTGTAGGAAACCAGGACCCAGGTCTTGAATGTACAGCAGTACATTGAGTGGTAGTCAATTATTTTATTGCTGCCTTTTTTCCTTCTAACTATTTCCATGACGTTTTGCATAGTGTTACCCACAGGCGTATTGGGATGCTGAACTGGATTTTTTTTAATTACTATTTTTGATTGATTTTAGAGGGCATGGGGAGCACGAGGATCTACTGGTGAGGACTGAAAAAAAACTCGAACAAAAACAACTCAAAAAAACCCCAGGCTACAAGGATCTGAACAGTGTGATTCAGTTGTGTTTATTCTACCTTTGAAATTACAATAATTACTTTTCAGTTCTTATTTCCTGTCTGAATAATTGCATTTTGTACTCAAATGTGTGCTCTTCTGAATTATTCCCCTCTTAACGGTCTTCCTGCTTAACCACATTTCTCCTTTGTGCTCTTCATAGTAACATAAATGTTTGTATTTAGCTGCTGTTCCCTCCTTTTTGCATATTTCCCTGCAGTTCATACATTTCAGCACTACTTTGAGCTCCCACTTCATTTTGCCCAAGTTCACTTTAGATAAAAAAGGCTGTTGATTTTCTGTCAGTTGACAATTTCACCTATTTTAAAAACTACACAATTCTACATTACTGTATAAATACTGCAGCAGTGAGGGCAGGACAACTAATATTGCTCAGGGACATTCAGAGTATCTGTGGCCCTGAGGAAAATGTGGATAAAATGTAGATTAAATAAAATAAATACTCTTTTTTCCCCCCTTCACATTTCTAGCAGTGTTGTGACTCAGCAGGAGTCAAGAAAATAAGTTGATTCTCCTTCAGCCTCTTGCAGAGGCTGTGTATACTCTTTGCTTAGGTTGTTGAATGGGAAGCAGAAAAGGAAAGATTGGCTGGTGTGGAATTTCATCCTAAGAAGAGGAAGCTTCTCTCAGCTCAAAAAAACCGGAGAGCAGGTGGTTTTCTTGGAGTGGTATGGGGAATAGACTTAGCTAGATTTTGTTTTCGGAAGGGAGAAAACTTGGCTGCCCAGTCTGAACAACAAAATAATGCTTCACATGGAAGTGATGTCTTTTCTCTCTCTCTGGCCAAAATATATTCCTATCAATTTAAATTAACATCATTTTAGGAGTTCACAGTCGCTTTTGGCACTTGAGTGCAAAACTCTGAGGAGCAGGCATGGTTTTGCATGCTGTGTGGAGTCATAGTTGTGCACTGCTCTGTCGTCAGCCCCTTTCTTATTCATCTGTTGGTGTTGAAAGGACAACTGTAGAAGTCTCCACTTGTTCTGATTTTATTTACCAGTTGTTCAGCTTGTTTAGAAATTAAAAATCTTGTAAATCTTTACTCTTTTAAATATATTTTCAGCAGGAGAGCTTGGATGTGCTTTGAACTGCACATGCATGAATGAAAGTCTGTGGCTTTGGTGGATGGGTATGTTTTAGCCATTCATGATTAATTTAGCTGCCAGTCTGGACTTATTAAATGAATGGAAATTCTCTGAAAGAGAGACAGTGCCAACAGGCAAGTGCCTATTCTGAGCTTGCTCATTATGCCAGACAACAAAAATGTTGTGAAGCTGCGTAACACTTGCATTGTGATTAGTTGCATCGCTTGTTCATGTTCTGTAAAATAAACACATTTAGATGGCTGACCATGACAAGCATTTCAAGAAGTAATGATCTTTAAGCATCAGCAAAGAGAAAATTAAACTGAATATTGAAAAGAGCTTCACAGCTGTGAGTACAGTTAATCGATGAAACGGACTCTCGGAAAAAAACCAGTAATATTCCATGTCAGCTTTCAGTCCTGTATTTTTGAGCCCAAGAATAATGTAATCAATATCCTACTGAAGGTGGTGGAGATCAGCCTTCTGAACCTCAATGTGGACAGTAACCATCCGTTAACCTGCTGCCTGTAAATCCTATTGCGGAGCTGCTGTGCTGTAACCATGCTGGGGCTAGGGTGAGTTAATTGACCATATTAGATGCTTTTATGTCATTTATAGGAAGAAGGATTGCTGATGGGAAGTTGGTGGTTGGGTGTTCAGCAGTGGCATAGTGCATAGTGACACGGCAGTCATAGTACAAGTCCCTGGACTCTTCTTTAATAAGAGGAAATGTAATTTTCCACAAGAAGGAATTTTATGCTCCTGTGTTTTAGCTATGAATTACTTGGTCTTCAGAGCATTCACTGTGAGCCTGTATCATTTTAGCCAAAGTTTCACACCTTAATTGCTTGATCTCTTGGTTTTACAAACACTGTTCTTGCAGCAGCAAATTGATCAAACTCTAAGGTTTCACTTTCTGCATGGTGGTTAAGCTGATGGAGCAGGCCATGTAAAGGCTGCTGTACACCTGAGCTGCTCTGCTAATTTGGGATTGCTGTAAAGGAACAGGAGATATCCAGCAGATATGCAGTTGTGCTCACTTCAGCAGCACATATACTAAAATCCAAACCATACAGAGATTAGCATGCCACTGTGCAAGGATGACATGCAACTTAGTTAAGTATTCCGTGATCACAGCACCAAGCCTGTCGAAGTTCTAGGAATGTCTGGGAAATTCTCTTAATCCTATGATTTAGGTAGGTAGACCTGGGAGTAGCAGGGAACTGGACTCAGTGATCCTTGTGGGTCTCTTCCAATTGGAGATATTCATTGATTCTACAATTCTTTGAACAGCAGGGAAAGGGGAAAGAGAAAAAAGTCAAGTTAGCAGAGTGACATATAAGGAAATGACAAAGTAGATTGGAAAAGTAGAAATCACATAACAAACTGAAAGGTTGGAAAGACTAGCAGAAATTGTGGAGAAGGATATTTGATAAAAGAAGGAGAACCCTTTTTTTTGCTGTAAAATTGTAGAACCAAAGTGGAGCAGAAGAGGAGAAGGCAGCAGTGATTTAATAGTGGTACACTTACTAAAAAAAAAAAAATAAAGTAGCAATGATGAAGACCATCTATCTATAAGAGTTGTGCAAACATGCAAAAGCCACTAGTGAGAACAATTCTAATATCCGTATTAGCAGATGCTTCACTTGGCATGGTTTACGTAAAGCCATAGGCTTACTGTGTTTTATTAGGTTTTGTTTTTAAAGAGAGCTGGGAGATAGTGACCTGTCAAGGTGAGGATAATAGACTTGGAAATCCTCTCTCTCATTCTGTATTGCTGCTAACGTACAGGTAAGCTGGTAGAAAGAAAAGAAAGAAAGGAAAAAAAAACCCAAAAAAACCAGTGGCTAGAGGGAGAAAGGCCAAAGAGCCAAGTTTCTGGACAGTTGTGGTAAAGTGGAAAATTCTGGCAGCTCCAGTGCTGGCATCTTTATGAATCAGAAACATAGAAAACAAATCTCTTGTATCTTCTGTTTTTGAGTTATTTGTGACTACTTACACCCAACTTTTCATCTCTACTGGACTCTTACCTTGTGTAAAATGAAGAAAAAGAGTGATTGCGTTATTGTCTTAAGGAATTACAATGTTTCCAAAGAAGTTTGGATAGGCATACACTGGTAGAAGAACTTTCTGTCTGACTAATTTTTTGCTAGGAGAAAGCTCTTGAGTGTTAAAATCTGTGGCATTTCAGAGAATAAGATCTCTAAGTGTTGTTGAAATTCAGTGAGATTTTGCTGTCTACATTTAGTTTTTGAAATTTATGTCCTTTAGACCCACAGAACTGTAAATATCCCCATGCTGTTCTCTGTTGTGCTTTGGTTTGTGCTATCTCCCAGTCTCCTCTTCGTGTTTCTGAACAATGATGTTATAATAAATCAGACTTAAATGGGTGCATAGATTAATAAAATATTGCTCTTAATTTTCTCTGGTAGTTTAGATTATGCTATGCATTGCCTTTTTTAGAAGTGCTTTCCACGATTACATCTTTGGGGAAATCTTAGTGTCAGTCCTTTCTGTTTATGCTTGGTAGAGCATGCACTCAGTTAAGCGCTGATTTGGTAACAAATGTTTGTGTATATAATTGATGTTTTGGGGGTATTCCTCTGCAGCATGAGAATTGCTTGGTCGTTGCTGTGTCGTGTCACTGTCATCTGCTGCCCTCCATTATATATTTTGTCAAGATTTCTTCTGAACCATCATTGCATTTGTTCTTGAAGTTGCATTTTTTTTCTTGTTAACTGAGTGGCAACTATAGGCAGCCCATGTGATCTTTTGAGTTTCTGCAGACAAGAGTGCAGCTACTGCTGCGCTGGGTGAAATCCTTGGTTGATACAAACAGGAAAGTGCAGTCTTACTTTCTAGCTGGTGCACAGGGTGGAACATGACCCGGAATAAAACTGGACCATGACTGATGCCTTCTGTAGAGAATGAGCATGGTTGCGTGACAGCGTTTGAAAGTCCTGAAGTGGTTTATTGTGTCTTTTACTTCTCTTTAACAGTTAATAGCAGAAAAGAGGACTTAGAGGTTTAAACTCAATTGACTCCAGTGGGGTAAATGGAGCTTGCCATAACAGAGCAATTGCTGTATTGTGCATGAGTTGTGCTTCCAGTTCTGGGTTTCTGAATGTTGCCTCCTTATTGTACCTCTCTGCTTGTTACGACTAAAGGTAAAGCAGCTGAAAAGAGGAGTTTCCTCTATAGGCAAAAAAATGAAGAGTCTGAAGATCTGAGTACAAAACACCTATTAATTTTCCTGGAATTATTCACTGAGGGACATACTAGAAAGATGGTAACTTCCTAGCTCAGAATAAAAATTAACAAATCAAATATTGAACTACGAGGGATCTGACATTCTTTCAGCTCTGAGATTGCTCCCTCCTACACGTGTCTTATATCTATAATGTTAATTAAGTTGTGCTGCAGTCAGAAGTCCCCAGCAGATCTCATTTCCATTGTATGGAATGTATATATTTGATTCTATCAGTCTTCTGTTTCAGATGAGGAAAGAAGGGAATATTTTTATGTTCTGGGGACTATTTCTCTTTGTCACTGTTTTCTCCTGTGTGTAGCTTGGTTTTAGTTTTATTTCCTCCTGTTGATTTGGGGAAGTGATGCATACAATAAATGGATGTCTTAAGCTGTCACTCAAACCCTGTATCAGAAAACCACAACCCCCCAATATTGGAAGGGGCAATAATTAACTTGCAGTGGTCTGTTTTGAGTAGAAACCAATAGAGAACTGGACGATACTGAAAATCGCTAATGAAGGGTTAAATGTTGAATGAGCAAAAATCTGAAAGTTACTCTGCTACCTAGAAAGCCCTTGATGGTTTCTGACCAGATAGACATTTCCTTAGAAGGGTGTAGAGATACACTACACGTGGTATCAGTAACTCTGCCTATAGAGAAGGAAGATATTTTAATTCTTCGTTGCATTAACTGCAATAAATAAAATGAGAAAAATCCCCAAAACAACGAACCAAAGTGCTGGAAGACTGGCTCAGCAAACACTTATGCACATGACTATCTTAGGTGTAGCTAATTAAGCTTATGAGCCTTTGCCAACATCAGCATGTATTGCAGAAAAACTTAGGGTGAAGCCAGAAGGTAGAAAAATCAAATCTCCATTCATACCACAATACTTGATAATTTATTACTCTGCCTTTCAGTTTGAAATGTTATATTTGTGTTTATTATTTATACTTAATAATATTCTCTGGAGAGCATTACTTTGTCATAGCATGCTTGGAAATTTGACTTGTCTTTATTTCTAACAATGGTGGATTGCTATTTTTACATGATGTTATTTATTTTCTCCTCTAAAAAAGATAAGTAGATAATAGAATGGCATAAATAGTAGGTAGAGGAGAAAGACTGAAAAAAATCCATGATGTTTCTTTTTAGCATCTTACTCCAGTACTGATTGTTTTCAAAAACAAAATTTTGGCATATCAACCCATAAAGCCTCCGATGACTTCCATGGTAACTCCTCAACCCAACATGACCTATTAAGATATTAAGAAAAACACTTTTGAAGCAGTGCAAGACCTTTCTGAAACTCCATTTGTACTTTTTCAGGTTCCATCAGGGGGAATTTCTTCTCTGGGGTGCCATGTGATAGGGGAAGTCAATGCAGGACAGTCAGTGGAGATCTGTGGTGTATACTTACCCTCGCCTGACCCAAAGAGACAGACAATGCAGAAGAATCTTGATGGTAATCCTGCAGCCCAAATGATGATAAAGAGATGGTGTTTTAGTAAAGACACAATGATAGAATAAGAAATATGGTCTTAAAAAAACGAAAATTAGGTGTGTGGTGAAAAAAAAAAGATAAATAAATGGAAAAAGCAAGGAAGGTAAAGAAGCCATCAAAAGGAGTTGTATTTTTAAGGCTTCATGTTATTGAACTTTTGTTGATTTAACAAAGATGATAGTGAAAGGTATTGCCATAGATAGTGCTTTTCTCAAACTGAATACTTCTAAGAGATTTTCGTTTAGAATGGCAACCTCTCTTATTACTTGTAATATACATTTTTATTTTGACTACGAAAACATAATTTAAAAAAAAAACAAACCTTTTTACTTCCTTCCTGTCTTGCAATGGAAGATCTTTACAAGCGACTTCTTTTCCACCAGTGTAGAAGGCAATTACCTCTTGAAGA
Organism: Urocolius indicus; assembly: GCA_013401255.1. Lineage (NCBI taxonomy): Eukaryota > Metazoa > Chordata > Aves > Coliiformes > Coliidae > Urocolius > Urocolius indicus. The sequence goes on from WBNH01007470.1 coordinate 243,330, forward strand.
ATGCTCCTGAAAGATAAATAATGTATCGATAGGAACTGTAGAACCATGTAGGTGGAGGACTAGAAAAAGTGAGTGTTTGCCAGACTCTTTTATTATTTATCAAAGCTGGTGAAATCTAGTTGTCACAGACCAGGATACTCAAAGATCTCAGTAAAAGCCTTTCTTTCTGTAAGTCATGTTTATTTACTAAAAAATGACAGTTGCACCAGTAATGATCTTTAAAAGGCTGCAGACTCTAAAAAGGCTGCAGACTCTAAGAAGCTGGTTATGGTTTTGTAATTTTTTTGTTTGTTTCTTTCTTGCTTGAGGTTTTTTAAACAGATTTTAACACATAATTTTTTTCTGACAATTTCAGAAATTATAAAGTTTTGCCATACAGAGCTCTAATACAATAGTGAATGTAACTGTTTTTATTTAAAAAATTATTAACCATGTTTTGCTCTGGGGACCGTAGAGCTCATTTATAAAACAGACTTACCTGTAAGCACATTGAAAATCCAAGCCCTTAATGTTTTTAGAAACCAAAATAGTTTTATAATCTGATTGTTAATAACCAGCAAGTTAGCTGCATGCAATATTAGCAGAATATGGTTTTGTGTAGGTGTCACGTAAAAGCACTTGGAGTAGCAGGGCTGATCATTTTTTAAACCCCTACTGGTTTATAATGCATGTGTGATATATATTGTTCCTGTAGAGTACCGAACGTAAATACAATTGTACAAACAGCATCTGGCTGTAAAAGAAGTGGAATGGTTGCAGGCATGTTGACACACGCCGGTAAGAAGAAAGACAGCCCTGTAATAAAATCTCATTGAGGATGCAGAGAGTATGTTTCAGCATTAGGCATTCTCCTCATGTTTCACATAAATGCATCCTCCTCTCACGAGAGGATGAACAGTGCATTTGCACCGGCTCATTCAAATTGAATGTTGGTAAAAGAAGAGTCTTGAGCAAACATTGAGCAGTCTGGCATTTTTATACAGGAGAAAGGTTAATCTGTCTGCTGTTTAAACTGCTGTTTATTGGATATTTATTTGCTGACTGTGTGTATTGAAGGTGGCGAAAGCATCACTGGCAAGATTTCGGATGGCTGCGTAGCACAGGTCAGGATTATATCAAACTAAGGGTGGTTTTACAATAAAGTTTAGATCTTCATTAAGTGACTTTGTGCGTTGGTTTTATATCAGAGGATAGTGAGGCTGTGTTTTGTTGGGGGATAAAAGAGAGTAGGATGTACCTTCTCAATGTCCTTTCCCTTTCTCTGATAGCGCTGCAGCTTTAACTTTGCTAAGAGCTGTAATAAATGAGCAACTTCACTAGATATGGCATTTACTAACCAGAACATTTATGAAAAATAAAATTAGACTTCACTGAAAGTGTTTTGTTTCTGGCATTTGTGTTTGCTCGTTCAAAAATGTAGAGCTTGCTGAACCCAAACTTGCTAATTTTCTCCTTTATGCAGTGAGTGGCTGCATGGAGGACAGTCCCAGTCACTCTTTTGGGTGAAGCACAGCATGATCTTGCAGTGCCTTTGGCATATTTTAAAAGCATTGCTAGGTAGTTACAGAATGAAAAGGTAAGGCTATACATGCACTCTAGATTTAATCTTGCTTTGCTCTCAAAATGAAGAAATTTTTAAGTACCGAGGAATTTTTATGTTATTCTAAATTATTTGCCTATTTAACTCTCCCACTCTGCAACAAATGTGCACATGACCACCACTCCTGTGTATAGCTGAATATCAGAAATAAATGCCTTCACTACTTCAGCAAGTTTAATAGTATGTTAAATGGTCTGTTTAATGGTATCTTAAACATTAAGGAAAGTCTTGTGTTAACTCCTGAAGTGGTTTTTGTTTTGTTTTGTTTTGTTTTTCTTCTCTTCCTCTATATGAATGTACTCTCTCTGGTTTTACTTTTTCATTTTGAAAACACTCTTTCCAAGGCTTTAATGCTGATTTTTTTAACGTTTATTATTTCTTTCTTTATTTTTCCTTGTCTTTTCCAGGATAGGGTAAAATGTTTTAGAAGGCAAATGCCACTATGAAGCTTGATGTTCCTGGATGTAAAGTCTTGCTTGTTTAGTGGAAATGTTCTGCAGTATTTGCTCAAGGGAGCTGTTGCTCTGACAGAATGTTCAAAATAAGAGTGAATTACTTAAAAAGTATGTTTGTATCTATTTCATTTCTGCATATAAATACGTTCTCTAGAAATTGTGTCAAGGGCTGGTTTTGATTTGTCTTGGCAAAACAGACACGTATCATAGTTTTGTAAGTGACACTGTCTTCAGATGGATTAGACATTCTTCCATGGACATTCTGGATCAGAGATTCTTACAGGAATAAAATGAACTGGCATGAAGCTAATCTTGGAGATGGCTGGCTCTGTTTGAATGATTTCCTGTAGAAATGCCATAAGCGATGACATGTTTTGTAAGTGCTTATTTGAGTAATTTGATTGCATTAGTGGTGTCAGGTGAGTGGCAGGGACCAAGTGGTCCTGCTGTCATTATTAGTAGCAAGCTGTGCACTGGTAAAAAAAACTTATGAAGCCTGACTAGCATTTCCCTACTGGAATGTGTTGTATGAGTTTTTGGTTCGGTTTGTTTTTTTTTTCTGTTCAATGGAAAGAAGTCTTGCACTGGGCTGTGTATGTTTACTCTACAGGCTGCAGTGACACTGGAAATCAGATTAAGCCTTGAATCGTAAGACTGTAAAATGTAGTCCAGAGCTAAATGAATTCTTTCTGAAAGTTTCACAGGTATCTGTTAAAAGTGTTATTTGACTGTACAATTGCATGAAAGTATTATATCAGCAGCACATAGCTTATTTAGTCCTGCAAATATTTGTTTGACTACTCTCCCCTACCACCACTGTTGGAGCAGATTGTTGTAAAAACCCTAGATGTCTGATGTTCAACTTCCAGTGAAAAAGGCTACTGTGGAAAGAAGCATTATACACAGCCTACCAAATTATTACGGTCCAAGGGATTGCCTTGTTGCCTCCAAAATTGGCAGATGCTCTGGATTTGATTATATCTTTTGCTGGCTACAGTGGAGAGTGACAGGCAACTCTGTGCTATGATGTTTGAGGGGGGAAAAAATGACACAAATTGAGACTTGCACCACTTTCAATACTGGTTGAAGGGCTGAAAAATGCTAATCTTTCCTAGTCTGGACAGCCCTCTTGAGATCCTCTACACACAGTGGATTTTGCTTTACTTTTATGTACCAGTTTTAGGGTGGGGTATAGTTTTGTTGTTGGTGTGTTTTGTTTTTTTTTAAATCAGCCCATTTTGCACTCTTCTTTGAAAATCGTCAATAGAATCCCATTGTTATCGTCACATTAATTAACTTTCAGTACCAGAAGACAGATTCTTGTTCTTCTGAAATCTGATGATTAATGCTTTTGTTTACTTCTGAGTGATATGTTGTTTATCATGTCCTCGCTGAAGTCCAACTCCTTTTCTTAAAATGGGTGTTCTTGGCTTTGCACAGACAAACATTGCCTTTTTGCTTGCAGAACCACCTTAGCTTCTTGTCCAGAATCCAAATAGAGAATGGAGCTGAAAATTTGAGCTAACTGTAGAATGGTGTTTAAGGATGAAATCTTAACACTGAATTTTGGCAAGTTAGAGTTTTTCCTTTCTTTTGGCTAGCTATAATAAAGGTGAAGATGATGACAGCCCATTTTCCTGCATGTAAACAAGGTGCTTTAAATAGTGTTAATTTACTGATTCATCTGATGAGTTCAGAGGGCTCTAATTCAGAAATAATACAGAACTAAGCAGTCAATCAGCAGTGTGCTGCGTGTCTATCACTGTTGAACACCTTAAACATTTGTATTGTATGAGAGCTGTCAGCTCTCCTTCCATATTTACTTTCTCAGAGAACATATAGAATATCCCTAGGTATATAATGACATATATGCTACCTGTGAGTGAGTGCAGCCTTTCACATGTTGATAGAAAAATATCAAAGGGGTTGTGTGGTTATCCCTGCATGGTTTCAGGAAGGCAATAGAAGAGTTAGCCACTTATAGAGAATATGTCTGAGATTTCCCAGAGAAGCCCTCAAGTGGTACATCAGAAGCGATGGGAAGAAAATCAGATTTAACACTGTGTTGGGAAGAGTTTATCATTATCTTTTGGAAAGTGTGACTTCACTGCTGATGCCCATAAAATTGTCAATTTATAATATTGTGCTTTCATGGCAAATGTATGTCTTGGTGTGTGTGTGCTTACATTGTAAATGCAAGTACAACGTCTCCTTCTGATGGATGCCCACTGAATGCAAAGGCAAGCTCTTGAGGAAAAGAGTGCTTTTATGCTAAATTTAGACAAATGCTTACCCATTTTGGAAATGGGAAAGAAAATCTTTTCTCTTACTGGTATGTTCAGGATAGCTACCAATTCAAAGGTTTTCAGAAGCTCTAGTTTAGGGAAAATGAAGGCATTTCTAGAAAATCAATAGGAAATTGTAATTTATAGAATATTCTTAAGGTACACTTTTTTCCTAGTTACAATTTAATTCAAGAAGGAAAATACTCTCAATTGAAGTAGCAGATGTGGTATTTGAAGTTGCTTTTTCAGTTCAAGCTGTAGTAATTTTGGGAAAGTTCCATTTTTTCGGCTCCTCTGATAGCTGTATAGAGGGGAAAGCTGTGTTAATGCTCCAAGGAGTGAGCTCAGCCCTTACTGGTGACTGGTCAGGCAGCTTAGAAGTAGCCATGAGCTGCCTTTTTACCTAGCTATTCTCATGGGAAGAATCTCTCTCTGTGTCTGCTTCTGTGGAAGAAGAGCTTTGCTGTTTGGTAAAGTCTTTTCCTTTCAGATCCTGAAGAATGATTTTGGACTGTAATGTCATTTGGGTTTAGAGTGTTAATATTAATCTGTGAAGAAGGAATAAGGTTCTTGAATTGATGCTGCTGTACTAGACTAGTGGATTGTATATTTGGTTGAGTACCTGCAACATACCTCAGACAGATTCATTGAAGAGCTGTTGGAAATGTTGTGAATGAAATTAAAGGTAATTTAGGTTTTTGGGGTTTTTTTACTTTTTTTTTAAATAGATTATCTAATAAATTAAAAAGCTATTTTCTAATGAAAATTATTCATTGAAGTTCATGCTTTATGTATAAAAAAAGTGATAAGGCTATATACGTTGTGGAAGCTAGCAACAGTAAAATAAAGTCTTTGTTACTTTGTTACTCAGGTTGTCTTACATCAATTTTTTCTTGGTCTTTGAAAATTCTTCTGCAGTCAAGTCTTTTTTATCAGTTTTTTGTTAAACTTTTTCCCACTCAACATTTAAGATGCAGAAAATGTAAATGTCAGTTCCATATTAAGGATTAGCTTTGGGCTTGGAGAAGAAAGCATGAAGTTAATTGAAAGGTCATAAATAAATTAGTGTTGTTCTTACGTGTGTTTTTGCATTTACTTGGAAAAATCCATTTGTAGAGAAATAAATCTTCAGTTTCTATGGTTGATCTGGATAAACTTTTTATGCTTTTTGACCATCTTAGCTACAGTCTATAGTATTCTACAGTTCTCAATTACTTGAAAAATCAGTTAACACTTTTAGGAGTTGGGTAGTTTGCTTCAGGAACAAAAAAAGAGATGCCATATTCAGTGTTAAATGAGAAGAAAGTTCCAATAATTTTAGCACCTGATATCAAACACTTAATAAAAGGAAACGGAGAACAAGAGAAGGTGATGTTTATTGCAAGAGAAACAGCATTTCATTTAAACTCTGTGGCTGTTTATTGTGCTATGTCTTGCAATAAGTTAGAATTCTCAGTTTCAGTGTGGCTACATAACGTAAAATGCCTGCTCTGTGAAAAAAGGAGCTCACTGAGGCTTACAAATGTGTTATAAAATGAGGTAGGTTTTTTTCTGTTGCAATTTTGTATCCACTAGCACTATTTTTATTTTGTTATTTGTTTGTTTCAAACATATAGATGAAACAGAAATTCCAAGCACTTGAAAGGTTTGATTGTTGAACAATCCAGGCATTGTAATTTAAACCTTCTTTCAAAAACTTGGAAACAGTTGAGAGCATTATAAATTTGGTGTTGGTTGCACTTAAATGTGTGTAATTGCTGCTAAACTTTATAGATAGGTCTGTGCAATGGAAGAGTTTGCAGGCATCATGACTGAGAAGGTGAGGTGCCAGAGGTACTGTGCAAAACCCACGTGCAAGTCTGGGATGTAAGTTGGGTAGGTGGCTATGAGTTGATGATTGATATTTCCCCATTTACTGCACATGTTTGATGACTTCATGTTCATTAGACAGCCATCCAGCCTTTGGGCCTTCTGAGACAGGAACTCCCCTCCTTATCATTCTCTAGTCCCTCTTGTAGGATGTAGAGTAGACAGGTTCACACACTGAAGCTGTTGATTTATGGTCATCTCAACCTAAACACTGTTACTATATCCTCCACATTAATCCCTGCTTGTAACTGCCAGAGCCTGTTTCCTAAGACACTAGGCTCTTTGTCCTTGCTTGAATAAAATTCTATTCTATAAAGTACATCATTGGCTGCCAAGAGATCTATGAGAGCACTGTGCCGACCTCTGACTCCACAAGACTTGGGGACAGCAATGGTGTGCAGCCCTTCTGCTTTGAAAA
>WBNH01007470.1:251141-335326 GCA_013401255.1 Urocolius indicus
TCTTTGTCCTTGCTTGAATAAAATTCTATTCTATAAAGTACATCATTGGCTGCCAAGAGATCTATGAGAGCACTGTGCCGACCTCTGACTCCACAAGACTTGGGGACAGCAATGGTGTGCAGCCCTTCTGCTTTGAAAAAACCAGCCGTTGTGTAGGGCCAGTAAAATAATCTCATCACCTACTTCCATCTCCTCCTTCCATCCCTTGGGTCTACACTGATCTGAACTGTAACACTTATAGTTATGTGCAGTCAATAAAGAATCTCGTTGAACTTCAGTGACTTGGTACCTTTTAGAGCCAGTATTTCAAATTTGATAAAGGTGTAGATAATGCAGGGCTAATGTGGGGGAGCACTTAGTTCATGCCATTCTATGATTCTAAGTGAAAGGGCTTTGCCAAACAAAAACTGCACTAATTTATTGTAGGGTGAGGGTATTTAAGATTTTGCAAAGTATTTTGTGTGTGATGTGCTCTAGATTAGCTATGTTTTACAAGTATAATATGAGGTTAAGGAGCGAAAAGTTTATGTGTCTTTGTTATCTGCTTCTCTCCTTATCCCAGAGCTTTTTCATACACTTTTTTCAGTTGCAGTCTCTTTCCAAAGATTCATAATTTAATTAATATCATCTTGCTCTTAATAATTATTAGAAAAGGAGAAAAAAAGCTTTATAGTCTAAGGAGGACATAGTGGTGGAGTTTTATATGCCTCCATTTTAGTAAATATGAAATTAATACTGAGCACGTGCTGTGCACAGAAAAAAAAGAAGTCAAACAGAATTCTGTTTTGCATTAAAATAGCATGATACAAGTATGTATATCATTATTGATACTTTCTTGGGCCCTGTGAAGTACTTGTATCAATATCTTGGACTGCAAACTCCTTTTCTGGATGCCAGAAAGCAGTAATGAGGAATATATGAAAATGATGAAATGGAAACTGTCTTTTCTTAGTCTTGTAACTGTTATAAATAGATAGCGATTATACCAAAGAAATTACTGTTCTGCAAGGTTAAATGCTTGAAAGCTTCAAAATTCTTTTTCTTTTTCTGAAAATCTATCAAAACCAATTATTTGAGCAAGCTTGAAAAAAAAAGAGTAGTTCATAGAATTTATGGATGTCCAAATGATTTCTGAATTACGCTTGTCACAAGCTTTTCTTTTGTCTATGCATCTACTATGTATGACAAGATTGTGGCTTATTGCCTCTTTCAAAAGATGGACTAAAGATGTAGCGTTGGCTTTGCTGTAAAAACAAGAGTCAGCCATTATGTTCATTATGTTCTGCTCCCCATTTCCAAGGACTTCATGTCAGATTAAATTGCAGATGATGAGGATATTGATTCAAGTAAAAAGAATGGGGGGACTTCTTAATGTATTAGAGCTGAGAGATTACAGAGATAGAAAGCATAAAATAAGAAACAAAAGAAAGAAAGGTTTCTCTCCAAAGGTTGGTGACATAACCAGATGAAGCCAATGGCCATTTGCAACTGAAATGAGAGTTCTTGAGGGGGTAAACATCAGCTTATTTGGGAAGAAAATTAGTATCAAGAGAGATCACAGAATCACAGAATCTTAAGAGTTGGAAAGGACCTTGTAATATCATCTAGTCCAACCCCCTGCCAGGGCAGGACCAACTAGCATAGGTCACACAGGAACTTGTCCAGGTGGGTTTTGAATATCTCCAGAGAAAGAGACTCTACAACCCATCTGGGCAGCCAGATATTCCAGATGTGGTCTTACGAGGGCAGAGCAGACGGGGAGAAGAATCTCTCTTGACCTATTGCCCACAGCCCTTCTAATACACCACAGGATGCCACTGGCCTTCTTGGCCACGGGGGCACATTGCTGGCTCACGCTCATCCTGCTGTCCACCAGGACCCACTGACTTTTAAAAGTCATTAAAACTACGACTTCTTTAAAAGATGACATTTATATGTTTAGATATATATTTGTATACATATGTGCACATACACAAACATACACCCATGTCTTATTGTTAGAACTGGGAATTATTTTTCTCGCTCTTAAGTTTGAAATACTTAAGCTGTGAACTAAAGTCTTCTCTGGGACCATGCTATGTTTTTTTTCTGTTGATGAGCTACACCCCATAACTGTCTGGAAGCACTAAAGTGCAATTGTTTACATCTTTGTGCTTGTATTTCATTTCTGTTCTGAGCTGAACTGCTGAACCATAGCAAATCTGCGATGCAGAACATTTCTTTATAAAGATTGAGTGTGGTAATTTTGCAAACTGGAATAGAGTTTGTTTAACAAAATACCGGGGAAAAGAAATAGCAGATTCATCAGCCCAGGCCCTTTATTCCCGATCCACTGCAGGGTGATGTTCTCAGGCTTGGCAGAATGGGGTTCCTGCTCCCCACTTCAGGGGCATGAATTTCACTGAGGATGAAGGTTGGGCGTTGATGTGCAAAGCTTGAATGGGCATCTGTTGTTGTAGGCAATGACCACTGACAATCACAGTTGTTCTTCTGTGAATCTGATGCATTGTGTAGACTCTTCAAACTTGTATTGACAAATATATAGTCAAGATAATTAGCTTCTGGAGGCTTCCTTGAGAGACATGAAAAAACAGCTGCTTGGTGTTGTAAGGACATAGGGTCCTTTGCAGCGACAGTGACGTAGGGCAGAAGTTCAATTCCTGTGATATAAACTAAGCTGTGTAATTAGATTTTGCTGTATTTTATCAACTACTAGCTGATGGCAACGTGAATTTTTGATAGACTCTGCAGAGAGTGAGGAAGGATGGACCTTGCTGATAGTGGGAACCACAACATTTGCTGAGGCATCACTTTGTTATCTCTAAGCCATTAATAATGGTGGTTGATATTTGGAAACAAAAAGATATTTTTAGATGGGGAGGGTTTGGTGCAAGTAAGGAAAAGAAGAAAGTGTTTTTCTGTATGCTGTTGTGTCTTCTGAAATAGAGCATGGTCAATTCACAATGGCAAAAATGGGAAGCATGGCAAAAATGGGCTTCCAGCTTTTTTAACTACGATGATTGTCACCGTACAGAGTCTGATGTGGCTTGTTCTTGTCCATCCATGCATATGAATGTCTCTAGATAATAATAAAACCCCCCTTTCAGCAGCTGGATTGTCCCAGGGGTCCTATTTCAGCAGTGCCATTGAAAAAAAAAGTGAAAAAAAAGATGGGAACAAAGCTTGATCATCCACAGCTTTACCAGTGGGTAGGATCACACCTTTTCATTATGATTTTTTAGAGTTTGACTAGTCAGCTTGTTTGAAATGTTGCAGTAATAGATGTGAAGGCATTAACACCAATTAGAATTTCCAGTTTGGTTTCACTGTTTATTCTGCTTTGTTTTTAAACAAACGTTCCACAGGCATAGGAACCTTGAAAAATATTTGAATAATAATTTTAGTAGCATATCCTAGAACTTACCAATATCTGAAACAGCATCAAAGTGCCTGAGATGACAAATAATTTTTAGCCCTGAACCAGTTTCATTTGGACTTGTGCCTGTTACATTTTCTAAGTACAGAGCATGAGGGTATGTGACAAGAATTTGGGTGCAGGAGAACAGCATATCTACAGTTTGAAAGGAACAGTTGTCTTCTATAATGTGCAGTTCCTTAAATTAAATTGGAAATTAAAATCTGAGTGTTGATTTCCAGTAGTGAGCTTTCTTGTTTTCAGAAAAGTGTTTTCATTTTCTCTTCTTATGCTTCACACATACAAACAAAGGAGGAGCTGCCTGCCAGCTTGTAAGAAGTAGATGAGAAACAGTTTTATTATTTTTTTTGAAGTTCCATCAAAAGCCAAGTAAGAAGCTGGAAAAAAATATTCTTTCCTCATCTCTTTTGCTTTGTTTTAGGAGCTATTTGTTTGAAAGTGATATGGAATAAGCCATCTGGATTTTCAGAAAGTATTTAGGTTTGGATTTTGGTGGTGTTTTTTTTTCCTGTAGTAGCCGTTTTAATCTAAAACATAGGTGTCTGCACACACAGAGACTATTAAAAGCAGTTATTTCTGGTGTTACATGTGCGTGCGCAGGCTCTAGAGTCCTTGCTTGAAGAGACAAAATGACAGTTGTAAACCATTGTATGCATTCTTAGAATTTAGAAAGTAAACTCTAACCTTTCTTCCAAAAGCCTTGCTGGCTGGCAAAGATCAGGATAACACTGAGGTCATTGATGTCAAGGAGCAAGGTGGGCTCAGGCTGGCATTGGTTGAAGTTAGTGTGATAAATAGCTATGATTTGTTCCTGGAAATTTTATGATTGCAAGAAAATTACAGGGTGATATGAAAGGTTTTTATTTGGGCATTTTTAAAAAGAATAGTACCATTATTTTCTTTCAGTAAGTGCCTGGAAAAATACTACCTGAAAGACAGTCTTGAATATTATTTTCTTTATTACAAGAGGCAACAGCAGCAATATCCTCCCTAAACCTCATTGCTTCTATATTAAAACTAGTTTAGAGCTCATTAAATGGCTTCAGGCAGCTGAGCCACGTGGCATGAGAAGCCTGTCAGTGTGGTATTTGGTGCCCTTGCAGGTGTATGTGCTTAGCCCCTGGAAATGCAAATGTCCAGCCTTGATGAGGACTGAAACCCCAACATCTATGCTATTGTTACTCCTGTGGTTGATTGGTGCTGCCCTACTTCATTTGCTGTAACAAAACTTGACCTTATCCCTTCTTACACAAGTGAAATTACGTATTAGTATGGAAACTGTGCTAACTAACAGATGCAGATGGGTTTTTTAGAGGTGAGGCCTGGGTCTGTAGTGTTGTGTCTGTACAAATAAAAAGAGAGCAAAATCAGCACACACATTCTGCTTTTTCCCTGTCAGCTGAGCAGGCCTTAGCAGTGAAGAGAACAATCCTGGTTGGGGTCAAGCAGTCCTCCCTCACAAGCAGTTTTCATTAGCCTGGCTTCCTGAATCTGGCAGTTTTTTCTATAGCTACTGATGCAAGGCCAAGGATCTTCGGTGGCAGTGGCCTTCTACTTTTAGAAACATGTTAAAACAGAACAAAACTACAACCTTGTTAAATCCAAATCGTGGAATAATTGGTTGGAATAAAAGTTGAATAACATGACTGCCTCTTAACAAAGTTTTCAATTTCTCTAGGAGCAGCAAATATCTCTCTGTTTCCCTACCTAGCCGTGAACTATATAGCTATAAAAAGGCATTAAAGGTATTCATAATGCCCCTTATAGTGTGACTAGTGTGCAGTTAAGACCGGATCTGAGGGAAATACAATATTTACTCTTAATATTTTCTTTTCTGAACAAAGTTTATTATTTCAGTTAATCTGCTAGGCTTTGTGAGAGAAGTACATAAAGTGGTATGCTGGTTTAACAAAGGCATGGTCTTGCAACAAAGGTGTGGTCTTGCACAAAGCTGGTTTAAAGATCTCCTTTGCCAACTTCTGGATTCAGGCTCTATTTTCTCCAGAGCTTCACCTCTACATTACTTGTGTTGTAATGTAAAGTCAGTGGTGGGAGTAGAGAGAGGCTGCATTGTGCTGGATGCTGACAGTGAAATAACAACCAGATTAAGGTATCACAGGATCTCAAGGGCTGAAAGGAACCTTGAAAAATTATCTAGTCCAACCTTCCTGACAGAGCAGGACCACTAGTTCTTTTTATATTCTTTCTGGTTTAAACTCTTAAGTTTATCCATGGCATTTATGATATATTTTGGTATCCCATGTAAAGTTTCCAAAAACTTGTTCCAAGCTAGATATTGATTTTTTTAAATTTTTTTTTTTAAGTCTTCCTTCTCTTTAGGCAGAAAAAAGACAACTTCTGTTTAAACTGTTTCTTGGCTCTTCTAGCAAGAAGAAACTGGATGAAACTTTTTTTTTCCCTAAATTTGTTTTTATTGTTCTACTGAAAAATGTGGAAAATACCATGTAGAAGCTGGGTGGAATTATGGCTGATGCATACCCATTGCTTTCAAACACAGCCCTTCAAGAACAGTTGGGACTTTTTAAAGAAGCTTTTTGCTTAGATGTTTGTGAATGTAATTTCTGGTGTTGTGGAAAGCAAAGGCACAGAACTTGCTATCGTGAGTTGTAAAGTGAAATTTATTGCTAAAAGAAATGGTGTGAACTGGTTTTATTTAGATGAATAACTCAATCTAGAGAGGAGTTCTCATGGGAACGTTGTCACTGGAGAGAAGGATGATCTCTAGACCTCTTAGGATATTTCAGAAGAAAGATTAAAATTAATGATTCACCTCCTTGTTTATTGTCTCAAAGAGCAGTTGGGTGAACCTCCACAGACTGCTGTTTTTGGTAGTGAAGTCTCACCTTTATATCAAAGGTAGAAGAGCTTTGTTCAGAGTGGTATTCCAGGAAGGCAGTGTCCCAGCAAAGGGTGATATAGATCTGTGCATTCATAACTGGGGTTTGTCACCCTTTTCAAAATGTATAATATGACTAAATGAATAAACTTCAAAACATCATGTCCAACAGAGTGTCTTTAGTAGGAATCTGTGTGTTGTTATTTGTTCTTATTGCCATCAGTCTTCATGGTCCTCTTGTGTACATCAGTGACTGACTAGTCTTTCTCATTTTTATCACCTGCAGCAATTCATTAGCTCTGTCATATCCAAAGATTTTTTATTTTTGTCTTTACCGTCCTTTAATGTGCTTCTTTCTGGCACCAAGCCATTGCTCTGGGTCTGTATCTCAGGTCTAGCTTGAATATGTGTTTTCCTACAGAGTATGAATACAGTGGAAATTCATCAAATTTGTCCAGGAGCTTATACCTGAGACTTGCTGGCATGTCCTGTGAACACAGACTATTTTGAAATGATTTATTTAGTGAAACTCTGCAGTATGGGAATGGGTGATAATGACTTTACAAACAGAACAGAATTTGGTAGTAGATTTAGACATACTCTACTTCTCTTACTAAGTAGGAAGTACATTACATAACTTAAAAAGCATACCATAATATGTTGCAATGTGAGCATCTCACTAACAAGAGCTGCCAAGCTTCAGCATAGAGTCTCCATTTTAGATGCTCACTAATGGACTCTGTCATTCTGACTCTTCTAGTTTAGTTTTACCTATTTCCCCTGTATCTTAACTGCATTACAAAAAGCTTCCTTTTTCTTTTTTTCTGTTAGTAGCAAGCTTTCCAGTAATATCAGACCTGCACGTGGCACCTATGACTAAGTATCATTTAGCTAAACTGTAAATACATGTAGAGGGACCTCTCACAATACTTTAAGGTGCTAGATGTAGAGAGCAGGAGCTGAGTGATGGATGTAGGTAGGGAGGTCTAAGTGTGCATATAAATTTAAATTAGGAGTTGTCTGCAGTGGTTAGGTAAGAAAAGGGTCTTCTCTTATTTCATGTGCAGAATCTCATGTGCAGAAAGGGACTGTTTTTCCTGCACATCCTGTAGTGAAGAGAGAGAAAATGGCTCTTCCAAAAGGGAGTTCACTGCCCAAGACTGATAGCAGCTGCTGCATCCCACTCCTTGGAAAAAACTATTTTTCTTTGTCAGCGATAGATCAAGCTAAAGGGGACAAGCATTACTAAACCAAAGGCTGCTTTTCTGAATACTTCCCACAGGCTCTCTGAGGGCAGCGTTCAAGTGAAATATGTAAGAAGCACTTAGGATTTTTGAGAGACCTTGAGAGCTGTCTACTCTCTCTGGGTTTGCTTGTATTTCAGAAGGGGGGAGAAACAATGCTGTGGAGTTGTGTGGATATAAGATCAAGTGGAGAAAAAAAAGAATAAGAAATGTATTACTTTTTTTCCCCAAGACTGGCTGCCTGGTCTGTAACATCTTTCTCCATCCTGTGAATGTGTCTGAAAGAGTTGAACAGCATTGGAAACCTGGATTATTTAAAGAAACCCCCCAAACTTTGTTCTAAGGGGTTTAATACTCCCTGTCTTTTTAAAAAGCACGAGCAGAGGAAAGATAAAGAAGTGGCGTTTGTGGGGTTGTGTAGGAAGTGGGATTGCAGAAAGGGCATCTCTGCACATCTGTCTTCTGAAAGGGCATCTTGGCTGAACTGAGTAGTGATTGGTTTAGATGGATGTTTCCTAAAAGAAGTTTGATGTAAGGGAAGGAGTTACATTTAACTCAGTCTCTGGATGAAGGCTACAGTCTGGCTTTGGTTCCTTTTATTTTCACACAAACTTTGAGTACTACTTAATGTTACTTGTGATTCTTGGGTACTTCTTCAATAAATGAAATGCATCTTTGTGGCCCCTTTAGTGCAGCTAAATAATTTTCTAGAGTGTTCTGTCTGAGACTGGATCATTTCACAGTCAATTGTGTTCACATTTCCAGTGCAGTTGTAGTCATTGGCAGCAAATATAACTATGTAATGTTTTTGTCTAAGTTGATTTGGTTTTCAGTTTCAAAGAAATACCAAAACAACTGTAGTAAAGAAGCCCTTCAGAATCACACTGGATTTCATAAAGCTATAACATCTCTGCAATCTGTTCTTTAGTGATTTTGTTAAACATTTTTTGACACAGTCTTTTTTTCTTCTGTATTAAATTTAGATTTTTATATTTAATGCATGGTTTTGTCTTCAGTTACAGAACATCTAACATGTTCTTGAAACTTCTGTGTTTCTGGCCAGTATGGTCTGTCCTATGGTAGATCAGAATTAGATATGCAAAAGGCTTCCATCCAATGACCTATTTTCCCCCCAAAGATGGGAACAGCTGCTTGGGCACTGAACCTCCTTGCCAAAAGCCAAATTTCAGCCCTTTTGCCATGGGATTCTGCAGATGCTGCCATTGAGGGGACTTGCAGGGTAGGTAGAGGGCAAGGGGAGTGAGAAGCGAAGCCCCTTGATCCCCAGTGACATGGGGAGCTGGGTGTGCAGGAAGGGGTGAAGGATCTGGTTCATGCTGGGGGAACAGACCACAGGAAAGCTGCTGCTTACTGGGATATGCTTCCTGTGCTGTATCCAGACTTGGGGGGAGGGAAGGCAGAAAGCCAAATCCTGTTAACAGTAAAATCTAAGTGTAGTGTCATGTGGTTAACTCTGTACCTTTTGTTCTTTCAATGTAACTAGGAATTTCATTCCCTGCATCATGTGGCATGCCTGGGGCTTGTGGCCATGTGTTGTTTAAATTGAAGACACGATTTCCGTGAGATGTCTCTTCCTACCACAGTGGTGCTGTCACTAAGCAGTTGCTCCCTCTGGCATCTGGCTTGTTCTTTTAATTCCCACTCTGCTTGTAAGCCTCTGACAGCTGGTGGCCTAACTGAGGAGATATTCAGAGGTGAGGCTAATGTGCATGGTGTGACCTGGATGGTTATATTGCTGAATGTCTGCTGGACAAAAAAAGACTGGAGATGGTCCTTGATACAAGAAGTTATATTGCTTTGTATCTGAGGCAGTTGTTGGGTGGAGGCGGTGCCTCTTATGAGGAGACATCAGGTAATCTGTTTGTTTCATTGTTTCCTGTACAGCTTTTAAATAACCTTATAAAACTATTTATTCTCACCAGAAGGTCAAAATCATGGGAAGCAGTAACTAGCTGCTTGCATGAAAGTAGCAAAGAAGTATTACAGACTGCAGGTCCAAATGTACACACTAAATGGTCTTCTCTATATATAAAATTATGGTTGGATGGTTTTTTTGGTTTTTTTTTAAGTAAAAACTTTTTACCACAAGGTATATATGTGAGGAAAACAGATACTTAAAGGAGTTCATTCGCTTCATCATTCAGGTCCAAGGAGCTATTAATTTTCCACTGCTTTCACAGCACTAGTCATATTTCAGCATTTCAGATGTCCTTTTTCTTCCATCACATGCCATCCAGTGTCAGATTTACAACTTAGTATGGCCAATGGAAGTGATTGGATACTGTTGCTTCTCATTTCCTCCCTAAATGCCTATCCTAAATTTTCCTTCTGAAAAACGTTGGTGATGCAACTAGATGCTTTGAAACCATGAAGCGAAAGAAACACTTTGTACTTCAGAGGGAGCCTCTTTGCTCACTCATTAACTCGGGAGTTATGCTCTGTAGCGTTATCCAGCTGAAGCAGGCAAATGTTTTGAACACGTTCCACATTTGGGTGTTGCAAAGGGTTCATCAGGCAGGATGAAAACAGGTTTGATATAATCCCGTTTACTTGGTGGATTTTCTTGAGTTTTTGTTGTTGTTGTTGTTCTTGTCAAAAAAGCCACACTGTCAACTTGGTGGCTAGGGGTGGGTGGTTTCCATATGATACTACAGTGATCCTTTAGTTTGAATGAAGGTGCCATCTGAGGAAAAACAGGCACGGAGATTTCTCCTTGTAGTAAATCAGCATTTTTCATGCATAGCATTTCCTTCAAATATGAGTTTTTGCACTTACTATTAGTTTCAAAACTGATTATAAGGATATAATCCATCAGGATAAACCTTTGTTGTATGGAAAAGTAAATATAAAAATGAGCCTTTTTTATTGTTGTTTGTGGAGTGTTCTGTGGGCAGAAATGAGAGTAAGAACCAATAGAGTCTTCAGGAGCTATAAGCTTAGGTGTTTGATCAGTGGGAAAAGGTATTTATGGATGTTAAACCTTCAGGCATCCCTTCACTCCATTTAACTTCTCTGAGTTTCCATCAATGAATTTTTCACAACTAGACAATATGACCAGAAGAAAAATAAAGGGAAAGTGGGGCTATAGATTCTCCAAAGCTATTGTGGTGACTTATGTGGCAATAGGATTTTTGTTATAGTGAAAAGCCCTGCATGGGGCTGCATGGACTCATGTGATGAGTTCAATGGGAAAAATAATCATGAGAGAAGAATTTACAAGTTTAGTTTATTGATGGAAATTATTGTCCTTTAAAAGAAAAGAAAACACAGCCAGTGTTTTAAATAGTATTGCAGCAGAGCTATGACTTGGCAACTTGACACGTTCTGACGTTACAAGAATGATGCTAATAATTCCTGTTGATTGCTGTGACCTCTTCTGGAGGGAAGAGAGGCCATTTGCCTGTAGCCCTTCCTCTCAGAGCCTGGCAACATATTTTTTTATTCATTTATTTATTTATTACTTGTTTCTTCCCTGCGGCAAATTTCACCCCTGCCAGGTGGCCAAAGTGATTTGCATACTTTGTCATTTATCTCTTGTCATAAATCTACTTCAAAAACAAGTATCTGATTAAATTTTAATCCTAATAAGCTTTTCATACTATAGGTGTGTGCTTTGTACACCTTGTTTGGCATAGTTTATATTGGCATACAAATGTCTGTCTTAATGTAGAAGTCCATAGCTGTGTTTCTGTTTGCACCTTTTCCTCACTCTGCGTTAAGGTTGCATTTGTTCAGCAAGTCATACTTTCAGTCTCAGGGATGTTGATGTTTAAGCCTAGATTGCATCACATTTCATAGAGCGTACACTGAATCTGCAGTCAGATCTCCTTAGTTTGAAGTCTGCTGCTGTTCTGCCTCTGTTCAGTTGGAAACCATGGACGGTGAAGTCATTTCAGAATAATAAATCTTTGGTTTCAGTCTGTAAGAATAGCTGCTAATAAATATTTCTCATTCTTAAACACTGCAAGCAGTGGCTTACATTTTGACTGTATGATCCAGTTTACTACCTAGTTTCTTCTTTAAGGAGATGGATGTTCATGTATTGTTGTTTTGGAAACCTTAATAGTTGTTTTGTTTGGGAGGGATCTGTTGTGTTTTTGGGTTTTTTTTTGTTTGTTTGTGGTTTTTTTTTGTTTGTTTGTTTTTGTTTTGTTTTGTTTGGTTTGGTTTGGGTTTTTTTTGTTTGTTTGATTTTACCTGAAGGACTTTTCTCCAAATCTAAAGCAGGCCTATTATGGCTTCATGTCAGTGACTCCCGTCGGTACCATGGCTCTGCCCAAGAATCACAAAATCTTAAGTGCTGGAAGGGACTTTGAAAGATCTTCTAGTCCAACCCTCCTGCCAGAGCCGGACCACCTGGAGCAGGTCACACAGGAACTCGTCCAGGTGTGTTTTGAATGCCTCCAGAGGAGACAGATTACAGTATGGAACAGCAGTGAACGTGCGTATGCCTTTTTTTCGCAGGGACTATAAGCAGTACATTGTAGCTCTATTGTGCCAAACAATCCAAACATTTTGAGCTCTGACCCAGAAAGCATGATTCAAAGCTTATTTTGATTGATAGTTCTTATCAGCCTAGGAGTAGCTTACTAGAGACACACGTAGGCCCACGTGGTGTTTGTTCTCTGTACATTGTGGGCAGTGTTGTTATGTTTCAGTTGTAGAAGAAGCCTCTTCAAATGGAGAAACAGGTCAACAGACTGCTGGGTTCTGGGTGTGAGTGGGAGGCTTTTGGGGAGGAGGGTGAGATGGAGTTAGTTGCTTCTCTGCACAGCCTATGAGTTTCTCTGTGTGCTTCTGTCTTCTGATGAAATGACATCTTTCTGTGCCATCCCGGCTGCCTGTGGTGAGACAAGCACACAAACTAGGTGTTGGAGTCACAGCTGTGACACTGACAGAAGAGAAAAATAGCTGGGAGGAACAAGTCATAGGATCCACTTGAAAGAGTTTGTGTGTGTGTGTGAGGGAGGGAGATTAGGGTTTGCTGTTTCTGCCATGGCTCTGGGGTCTGCAGCAGCACTAAAAATTGATGCAGAACAAAGTGGAACAAGAAGAATCCTAGAGATGAAAGATTTGGGAAAGGGAAGGCATCTACAGGACTTAAAGGAATTAGGGAGGAAAAGTAAATTTTAGCAGTCTAGATAAACTTCCCCCCCCCACCCTTGTTCAGTTTAGCTTATGTTTTAAAAAACTGCACTAGAAGCCTCCCTATCTGAGAAGGTTAAAATCTAAACATCTGTACTAGTCAAAAAGAAGATGGTTCCATAATTGCTGTTGACAATCTGTCTCACTGTCTTGATTATTTAAAGCTGGACGTACTCATCTCGGTAGTATCCTGACAGACTTTGCTGTTTAGAGGAGCTATGTCTATGTCTCTGCCTACTCTTGCTGCTTGCTTAGAAGCCGTGGCCAGTACTTGCCAGGCAGATTTACCAGGCATGTTCCTTCATGTCTAGATCTTTGCAGCTTAGTGAAGAAAAGCTTCTGGAACTCTTGGAGACCACCATGACCATGATGTTGCAGGACAGGAATCTATAAACCAAGAGGCTGTGGTTCTCATCTTTTTGGTAGACAGAAATTAGTTAGAAGGTAACTTTTATGCTATTGAAACTACAGTTATAAAAGCAATCTTCAAAGGGGAAACAAGTATAACAGTGAAAAAAAAATCTAATAGACTTTGAAAAAGGAAGAATTCTTACAAATCTGAAGCTTAGAATTTTCCCCCTCTCCTTTCTTTTGTCTATAAAACCTTTATCCTTATTCCAGGGAATGGTGATATTTGAACACGGTGATATTTACATAGTAAAGTGGCACTTGTTTCCTTTTCCTGCAAGAATGATTTAAGTAACATTTCTATTGCCTGACAAAAATGTCTGCCCACCTGCTTGACATCTCCTCTTAAAATCTTCTAAAGACCTTGTGACAAAAGACAGTCTTTTAAGAATCGTAATTACTACTTATGGATTGTAAGATTCATTCTACCATGAAGTTCAGTTGAACAGAAATAATACAGTGGTTACTGAAATTAGAGTGATGATGCTTAAAATAGTTTACCTCCACCTCTGTTTTTGGGAGGGGGCCTCTTCCTGTAAGCCCATCTCCAACATGTATAGTGAGAAAGCTCTCTTTTGTGGAAAGTATTTAGATATTCTTTCATACTTGGAGAAATACTTCCCCTTATACAGAAACTGAAATGCCAAGGAATAGAGTCCTTACAGCATCCATAAGAACAGACTGCAGTAGCATTTCCATTACTGGTGAAACACTGAAATGCAGGCAGATGCAGAAGCATAAGTATTTTGATCACCCTTTCTTAGCGTGATATTAAATTATCTAGATGGCAACCAGTATGAATTTAGTACTGCCAGCAATGCAACTTCAAAGCATCTTTTAACAGCAAAGGGGTTTTTTTATTATTCGTTTTTAAATGACTCACAGTGTTTTCTGTTGGTGTGTTGTCATGTTACAGACTCAGGTGTTCAACAGTTGAGACTGCCAGTGCTGCCTGCTTTTCTCCAAAATACTCCCGGAAGGATAAAAGGAGGACTCTTTCCTTGTTGGGAAAGGGCTGCATTTCTGCCTAATCACTGCAATGTTCCTTAGTTTGTGTTGTAGTTTGAAGAAATATTTCTGTGGGTCCCTCCAAACACCAAGCAGTCGTGGGCATCTTTACTTCCAGATAGTATTGTGTACCTGCAGAATGAAGGGATAACGTTTCTCATGTTTAGCTCTATAGTTTGCATAGGTTGGTTTGGGTTTTGTTTTGATTTTTTTTTCAAACTGTAAAGACATCATAACTATTATTCTTTTCATGAGGTCTGCAAATGCAGTCTTGTATTGAAGAGCCAGTGTAGGATTTAGTTGGAAAGAATAAGGCTTTGGTTCACCTGCCAAAAATGTTTCAATTGAAGACTTTCTTCTCTAGAGGATAGTGGGAAGGTTAGTGATAAAGTATGATTGTTTAGTAATTTTCTGCCTGTTAATCCATAGAAGTAAATTGCCTTTTCAAAGATGAAAGCAATAGTTTTTTTCATTATTTTTACAGTAGTTTCTATTTAAGCTAACATTACTTTGCCACTCGTCTCTGAGAAATAGAAAAATGAGCCTGAAAAATAGATTTGCTTATCCCTTCTTTAATGTCTGCCTTCCTACAATCTACATGACTTAAGTTTAACACTCCTATCTCAAGAATTATTATGGCTTTGGATGAACTGATACTGGACTTGCAGCTTCCATTTTCATATAGCTAGTTACCATTGCTTAGAGCATGCAATCTGACCTCTTCCAAAACGGAGTGGTGATCTGAAACTTGACCAATGGACTTCTCAGGAAAAACATGGTTTATGTCCAGCTTCTTAGACAGGTTGGTTTATGTTCTCTTTTTCACCCTATAGTGTATTAAATAATGTTGTACCATCACCTCTTGTTCCTCATAAAATGAATTTTCTGGCTTCAGCAACACAAAGACTTTTTGCGGTGACTTTTAAGGATGTTTCAAGAGTTATTGAAGTTAGTTCGCTTGGTGACATCTATTAAAATTTTGTCTCAGTCATTGGCTAGCAATAACTGCCATGTCAGAAATTACGACCCTGAATGTTCAGTGGTTAGCTAAGACTTCAGCAAACATGACATGTGTGATAACGAATACTGAAGGAAAAAGTAATTAGTGTTTCTTCAATTTTATTTATAAAAACGACTGCATGGAGCAACCTCACTTGAACCTGCAAGGCTTTAATTTCTGTTTTTCTTAATACCAGTCTGTGTTTTCTTCTCATAATCTAAGTCATAGATGTTGAGAGGGAAAAATCAGTATCATTTGTTTGTATTACATCAGTTGCCTAAGCCCCACAAAGGTCTACATTAGATTTGTTTTCTTTTATGTGACAACTAAAATGGCAATTGTTAGATTTGACTCAAGCTTTTTTATTTTGCATTTTTGTTCTTCATTTGACTCTAAGTTATATCTTGGATTAATTCTTTTTTCAGGGATGTGGAATACATTAATTTTCAAAATAATGAGCTTTTGAACCATTTAGGTTTGGTAGTGGGTAGCATTAAATTATTTTTTCAACACTTCTAGTGTGGGGAAAGTATGCTACATTCCGTGAGGCTACATGTTCAACATTATGTTAGGAAATCTGCAGTAACTTTTGAATTATGTTGGGCTATTCAGATTATGTCTTGATGGAACTGAGTAATTGATAAAACTATCCATCAGTAAGACTTGGATTTTTAGCATTCACTTAATCTTCTGTGTTTAAGCATAAAATAATTTATCTTTTGTTGGAAGAAGGGGTTAGAGAAAATCACGTGTTGTGGAGACATCCTGTTTCCTTCGTCACGTAGAAACAAAATGCATGTTCTGACTGTATGATCTCAATAGTGCCAAGCAGGGTTTAGAGGAGAAGGGAATGAAGAAGAAAATCAGGATGATATTCATGTTTGGTGAGTGAAATAAATACATATTAATAGTTGAATTTGGAAAAACTAGCCTGCTGATATGGAGGATGTATATCTGTGTAGGGGTGACTTCTTAGCCTGGTTTCCAAAGGGAAGGGGAAAAAAAAGCTTACATAACTTTACTGCCTGTCACACATTTTAACTCATTGTCGAATGTGTTTCAAGCTGGCCAGATGGGTAGTGATCTCAGTAGTCCTAAAATAGTCTTCCACAGTCTTTAGCCAAGAGGACCTGTGCTCCCCTCCCCGACACTTGTCTTTGACCTATTCGAGGAGCAGAGGGGTAGTAGGCGCTTGCCTGTGGCCCCAGGCAGCTGACATGTGGCTGGCCAGCCGGTGCCCACTCAGGGCTGGATTAGCCCCAGCTTGCAGTGCTCTGTCTCACTCCCAACTATCAGGTCAAATTAACCTTGGTAGATATCCCCTACCAGTTTTTAAGCATTGGACTTGGAGGAGGTTGGCAGAGGCACACATAGAAGGATCAATCTCGGTTAGTGACTGCTTGCCTTTATCAGCAGAGGAATGTGGATGATTTCTGCTGGTTGGGGGACACCTCATGTCACTGAATTAAGATTCATCCTATGAAGATGCTGTGACAAGTGTTAGTGGTTCCTGACCTCACTCTCTGTAGGACAAACCATCCTGTTTGCTAGCCAGATCGGTCACCCAGGGAGGTCTGCTGCTTGCCGAGAGCTTGGATGTGTGATGTTGTAGAGAGGCTGCCATGGAGTTTCTGGCTTTCTGACTGTTGCCCTGGCAGCTCATCCAGACAGACATCAGTGTAGCAGCCAAGAAAAGCCTTCAGCAGATTGAAGGTGACTGAAGGGCTCTGCCCTGGAGGCAGAAGTGAGAAGGATGGTTACATGAGTGGCAAGCTCCTCAGTCCTGCCATCTAAGGCTTGGTTTGAATAAAAACAAGAACTTGGAAAAAAAACCAAAACCTACTGTGCTAGAGCACTGGAGACTTTTAAAGAAGGCCCACTTGACTAGGAAAGGAGCTGCTTTGGGAACTGAAACTGAGGCTGCATCCAAAAAATGGAGCATACAAAACCAAGGGCAGATAACAAAGGCGTACAAAAGCACAGCTTGGTCACACAGGAATGAAATGAAGAACAACAAAAAAAATAGCAGTTAGAGCAAAAACTAGCTAAAGTAACAAGAAGAGATTCTTAAAGTAGATCAATAGCAAAGAGAAATTCAGGAAAGGGGCAAATTTATCAATGAATAGAAGAGACAAGGTAGTATATGAAGATACAGAAAAATGGAAGCACTGAATGATTTATTTGCCTCAGGAAAAAAAAAAACAAACCTGCTCCTCTGTCTCCATATATACCATCATCTTTTTGAGAAAGAGACTCAACCAACAGCTCAAGAGCAACAGGTTAGGGACACTCGGAGAAGCTGGATATATTCAGATTAGTGTGATTGGATGGGAGCTGCCAGGGATGCTGAAAGAGCTAGCAGATGTGAGGCCAGTAGAGAAAAACTGTGCAATTGGAGAAGGTCTTCAATAAGTGAAAAAAGACTGACATTTTACCCATCTCTTAGGAAGGCAAGAAGGAGCATCTGGGCAACTGTAGGCCAGTCAGATAAACTCATGGCCTGGAAAGATCATGAAGTACATTCTCATTTCCTGATAACAGGCAGCATGGGTTTATCAAGGGCAAATAGTACTTGACTCACCTTATTGCTGCCTCAGAAACGAGTTGCTCCAGAGGTGAGCAACAGCAGTAGATGTCTTGAATTTGGTGGGTCTTTTATCATCGTGTCCCATACTGGTTTCATTTCAAAGCTGAAAAAGTATGACCTAGGTAAGTGGAACTTTAGATGGGCTGTAAATTAGCTGCTGAAAGGTTAGTGATCTAGTATCTAGATCTGATTCTCTAGGGGATGATACTTAGGCTGACACCATGAGGATTTTCATCAACAGCCTGGGTCATGCAGCAAGATGCACCGTGTGCAAATTTGCAGATATGCTAAATTATGCTGTTTGCCATGCTTGGATGGTAGAGCTTCAATCCAGAGAGGGAGCTCAAAAACTATGAGGACTGAGGCAGCAGAAACCACTTGAAGTTGACTTAAGAGAAATATGAAATTCAGCACCGGATGCAAATTAACCCTATGTGTTACAGTGAATTCAGTTTGAGCCATAAATGTACTCTTATTGCAAATAAAGCAAATCAGGCACCAGGCTATGCTGGAAGGCAACACTTCAAGGAAAGTTTTTTTTAGCACCACTACTTAGTGTTTCTCAGGTTATCTGAAATACTCCATTCAGTTTTGGAGGCCCCCCACTTCAGGAGGTAGATAGTACAGCTGTTGAGGGACCATTAGGAGGCCTAGTAAATTGGTGAGGGACTTACGGAATGTGGCTGCAAGGAAGAGGTTGACAGAACTAGGCTTGCATAGTCTAGAAAAGAGGAATCTGAAGAACAGTCCAGTAGAAACTGAAAACTTAATGAAAGGCATTTCCGAAAACGTTAAAGCTGATCTCTGTTCAGTAGAGGCAGATGGTAGAGAGAGACATGTAATGGCACAAATAGTAACTTGTGACTGAACAGTAGGGAGGAACGTTTTTCTATAGGGGCAGAACAGTATTAGAAGAGGTTGCCAACAGAGTAGTTTAATCTCTGTCCTCAGAGGAATTTTGAGACTCGTTTGGACAGAGCTGTGGCTGACTTGATGTGCTGCTAGCAATAGTTCCAACTTGGCAGCATATTGAGCAGAAGTTTGTCCCAGACAACACTATTTTGATTCTGTGCAGTCACAGAGACACAGGGGATCTGGAGACAGTTTGGTTCAAGCATGATGCAAAAAGCTGTAGGAAACCAATCTTCACTCAGCCAAATACTTTCACTTGGTAGGGTGTTTTTGTATGGTGTCAACATCCCAGAGTTCACAGATGACTGGAAAAAGAACCTCTTCACTCTGAATCTTTTTAAACACTTTAAAATTATTTACAGAAGGATGGTTAATCTGTCAGTATTAATGTGCATCCCTTGTAGGAGTGTATTTTTGGCCTTCGAGAACTAGGCTTTGCACATGTGTGTCTAGGTGCTGTTATCACTTAACCTGAAATAAAGCAGCTCAGTAAGTTTGCACCTGACCTATAATGTGAAAAGTTTACAATCACTTTTTTTTTTTATTGCAGACATGAATACTTTTAGCACAGGTAGTTTGAAAAGCTGTGAGTGTTGCCCATGTGTTCTGAGCTCATCTCTTCTGTCAGAGTAAATTAGGTAATGGTCTAAAGTCCTGAAAGAGTGGCCCAATTGATAAGTACTGCCTGCATTCAGGGAACCTGATGAAAACACACACAATTCCAATCTTGACTGCTTTTCACTGTACTACTGCTTAGTCTCACAATCTGCTGCAAAGACAGTATTTTGGCTTCGATGTAGTATTTTTATATACTTTATATACTTTTATATACTTTAGGAGATGAAGGAGATCGTCTGAAAGTAACTATTTTGCCATCGTTTTGTCCTCTGTCATATTTCATATCTGTCTTCACAGAGCTCTCTATGTGTGTGTGCTTGCATGCTTGTAGTAAAATTTTTGATGTCTGGATTATTTTTCATTTTAACTCACTTTCATATCTTCATAAAAAAGCTGTCTTTGTGCGCTTGAAATGATTTGGTGTATGCAAGTACAATGTGAAAGCAATAAAAATATTTTCACTACTTTTTTAAAAGATTAAACAAACTGCAGAACTTCCTATCAGTTTCTCAGACTTCTTGTTTAATCTCATCACGGTGCATGGAGCCTATTTACTGCTGTAGCTTTCATTAGTGTTTATGCAAATTTTGTATTAAAACCCATCAGTAATAATCTAGTTTATTTATTAGCTAGGCAGTTACATTGCTTGAAAATGTTGAAGCTGTCTTTAATAGCTGAGAAGTGAGAAATATCTGAAATACTCATTTTAGGGTATATCTAAACTCTAGTTGCACATTTTCAAACACTACTTAGCTTGGTAGACAGAGCAGTTGGTTGGAAAGTCAACTGCTACTACTCTATTTATGTGGCTATTGTCATAAGTATCGAGTTACTGTGGGGGCTAAAGGAGCCATATGAGTGATGGAGTGAGAAGCTTAATGTGCAGTGATACGGTGGGCCTGTGGCACAAGGTTTACACTTGCATTTTGTGCACCCAGACTAGAAGATGTGATGCATGTACTCTGACCAGATACACTGTGTATCTTATAACTAACTGAGAGAGTGGAGGAAAGTTTTTCTTCTTGGTCTTTGCTTCTAGAACATTGAGGCAAAACAAAATATGAGCATCCTTTAGTAAGTAAAATTTGTGATTGGACTTGATGATCTTAAAGATCTCTTCCAACCGAAACGATTCTGTACAGCACTCCCAGGTGGTTTTGCTGTACCATCAGTCCTTGTACCATGAGACCAAAGCTGTGACTGTCTGGGAAGTGTTTATATTTTGAGTGTATTTGCGTGGTGCATAATTATCCTTTCAAATGCAGGATTGATATTCCTAAAATAGACTTGGGATATGACCTGAAAATTAACTGGAAATTATAAATGTATGTGTTTAGATGTATTATTGATGCATGATGACTGAAGTCCAAAACCGTTGCAAAACATGATGTTTTAAATTGTCTGTTTATTTTTTGAGCTGAATGCCTTATGGGAGAATTTCTAATGTCGGCACAGCAGTTCAGACAACATGTTGCTAATATTCTTGATCATTTTTTTCCTGTGGCCAAGAAGACTGACAGCTAATACCTATTTCAATGGTGCTTTGTGAAATTTTGGTGCAATTTCTTTATGAATCAACCTTTTGCAGAGCTAAAAATTGTGTGGTAACAGCAGTTCTGATCTGGGGTTTTGCTTTTTAATTGCTATGCTTGCTTGTGCAGTGAGCTGAAGGAGCGCACTGTCAATTTTAAAAATTAGGGTCATCAATCTGTTTTTGTAGAAGCCCCATCTGAAAAGCTGAATTTGTTTTTTGAGTTGCTCGGATATAAACAAAAATTAAAACATTATCTTAGATTCTGTATCACTGAACTAAAATTGATTATCTAAACAGTTGCCTGTTGCATACTGTTGCATAAACTATTGGTGAAATTGGTTCACACATAGCAATGGTTGATATAAGAAGTTGCAAGGAGAGATATGCTTGATGATTACATAGATTGTGGAAAGAAAATATGGCATTTGATTTAAAGCTTATTTTTTTCATGTAGAAATGCTACTGAAGGATATGTCAGCTTTCTGCTTTTCCTTTTCAATTTCACCATCCTGTTGTCACTTTGCAGATGAATTACGTAGCTTAAAAAATATCAATCAACTCTGTTAATAATGTCATAAATCATAAATAAGGCATAGTAAATGCTATAAATGTCTAAGTCACTTAGAATCCAAAATTTCATTGGCTTTGACAAAAAATTTAATATGTGATCTTCTGCTACATTAAGTTGTTTATAGTCCACAATCTATTGATACACGATGATTTTACTTGTGTAACATAAAATAGTTGGACTTATTTCTATGAACCTATGTTCACTACTTTAACTTGAGACATATGTGGCTGCTTTCAGTGTTAACAAAGAAAAATCATGTGATTAATCCCAGTCTGAGGTTAATGAATGCAAGCCTTCAAATTCACAGGTGAATAATCTGGAACAGTGTAGTGTCATCTTCGTTTCATGAACTGGGTTGTATGTTGTGTTTTTGAAGTGACACCAGTTTTGGTACTTGGATAGTTACTTGACGTTTCCATTGTATATGTACACAGTAAAACTACATAATAAGAATAATTAGATATTCATTTGGCAGGATCTTATGCATAACACCAGCTTTTGCAGTTCTGGTGGTTTATGATCCTCAGGTTTTGCTGCACAACTCGGAAGGTTCCAAGATCTGGCTGCATTGTAAAGCCAGAGTGCATTGAGTACGTTTTGTTTTCACTAGTACTTGTTAGCTGCCTGACCTTGTATCTAGGTGCCTCTCAAGTGAAGTTCATTGTAGCAACTGACTTTGAACCTTCTCCGATTCCTAGAAGGACTTCCTATATTTTGATAACTATATTGATAATTTCAAAAATGAATGTCATATCAATTGGGAATGAGAGATGTGTGTAGGAGATGCTCACTGTGTACAATAAAATTTGGGAAGTTCATACTTTCCTGTCCCAAACACTGAAGTCGAACTGTGTTTTCCCTACAAAATGAATTATGAGCTCCAGTAAAACACGGAATTACCTTCTGATTTTCCTCACTTCATGTCCTTTCTCATATGCATTCCCATATTTGAAACTGGATTTTGAACTTGGGCTTGTTTTACTGGATGATTTTTATACTGGGGCAGTCACAGGGTGCTTTGTGGTTTTGTTTTCCCTTTTTTTTTTTTTAATGAATAAAGGGAAGAGCTGTAAGAAGCAACAGTCTTTGAAACCAACTCAAACAGCATCTGGAGGATAAGAACGCAGAGCTGAAAACAAGTTTTCAATACACAGGAGGAACTGGGCTGCTACCTGGTGACTTCTGCAAGACAGCAATACAAAACCTTATATGTGTACTCTCCTGTCTCCTCTTTGGGTTACACACATCAACATTGTTTCAGACACCAGTTGTAGCTAATGCCACCTAATGCATTATAAAGAGACAGGACATTGAGGGAATGTGGATATCAATTTGTACATTTATGTAACTAGTAAATCTTCGGTAATATCAAAATACATTTTTTAATTGTTTCAAAAATAGATTTTTATTTTCCTCCTCCAGCAAGGTACAGGCAGCTTTCCTGCTTTTGTCTTGTCCAGTCTAGTTTAGATATTTTGTGTTTCCTTCCATCATTAATCAATATGAGTATGGAAAAAACCTAATTATTTCAGCAAGCTAATTGCAACTAAATCCTGTGATGCAGAATAGCATGTGAAACTGCTTGTGCCCATCCATTACCCAGGCCTGAGAGAGAAAGGAAAAAAAAAAAGCCTATATATCATGGATTGTATTTTGCTTCAGGCATTCTCTGACCTACTGTATTATGATTTGGCAGCTACATAAAAAAATTAAAAGCTATTTGGGTTCTTACCAAATACATTATATAAAAATAGAAAATACCAGTAATTTAGGCTGTGGAATAGCTTTAGATGAATGATTATTCTGAAGATTTAATAGTCCAATAAGAACCTAATCTAATTGCATGTTGAAATGAAGTTAAATATTTTCCAAATAGATTTGAGAAAGGGAATTGCATTTTGGCAGTGTCGTACAACACCCTTCGCTCTCACTGAGCACACACATTTAAAACCTATATGATTTGGACTAAATGCCTCCCAAAGGAAATAAATATAACGAAGTGATGATGATATTCATGTTGCCCACTTAGCGAGAGGATCACCAACTGTAATGCACTGCCTCTTTTGTGTCTCTTTCGTAAGAGCCAGCTACTGCTTTGTTTCCCACTTACAGCCTCTGAAAGGAAAGGCAAGTCCTGATTGCAGTTTAAAGAGAGCCAAACTAACAAGGGCTCAGAGGATAGATTTGGGACAGTTGCATGAACACTGTCTGATCTCTGTGCAGCCAGTAGTGCGAGGCTAGGATCAGAGAGTACAATGATCCTGGAACCCCTTTTGCTAGTTCATTGGATGTCCAAAGAAAGTTGGTGTCTGTGGAGCAGACCCTGAAGGATAGAGGGCTGCAAGGGCTGACAGGGATTAATCCCGTCCTCTCTTCAGACCCTAAATGAAGAGGACTGGAAGCAGCAATAAAGGTCAGAGAATTTTGGTGACAAGTCTTGGATACAGCATCTGAATTTCAGATGAATGTGTTCTCCTTGGTCTTGTCACTTCTTTGGCAATTTTAGGTTAGTACCTGAAGCCCACACTTCTGACCTGTGTGAGGGATACGCAGCTCACTTGGGGTGAGTATACTTGCTGGTCATCCAGCTTGTCATTTTAAATTAAACAAGTGACTCAACAACTAAAAGGAGCTTAAATAAGATACTCCAAGGTAGCATACAGAATTTGACGCTTGACAGCCATTAAGTATATTGCCCTGTCCACATCTCTCACAGTATAACTGTAAAATAAATATCCACAACCATCAAGAACTGACTTCTACAAGAAGATTTTATTTTGAATAGGAGAAAACTAAGCCTTTCTCCCATCTGAGTATGAAGTACAGCTAGGATATGGCTGAAGGAGAAACTACAGCAAGAATTTTTGCAACCTTCCCCATGCTTTTGAGTAACATTGCCCTGATCCTTTGCTTCCAACTTAGTTTTATGTTATTACAATTTAGAGAAGCATGTTGTAGTTTACACAGTGGGCACAGAAAGTTGTGTTTTGCTCTGTGCCTGAAACGACCTAAGGGTGTGCTTTGACAAGATGCTGAGAAGAGCAAGTACACATACAACAGGTGCAAGGTGTGTGGTCTCTGCTACCACCAGTGGATCTGGTTTGGTGCTGTCACGCTCAGTGCTGGCTGAGCACCCAAAGTGCCATGAACACCTCATGGCTTTTGGTGAATGAATTTCTGAACTCCTCTGATATCTATGCTCTGAAGGTGTCACAAGAAGAATTGTTGAAATGGAGCAGGTACATTTCACGCAGAGAAGGTGGGAAGAAAGACAGAGTAATTCTCTTCAGATACACAAATCTTTACTTTAAACACTTGGTAATTTAAAAGTTCTACAGCCCCAAGGGATTGTTCTAAATGTACTATATTAACATGCTCTTTAAGTACTAAGATAAGAAATACTTTTTTCTCTGTGCTTTCATAGAATCATAGAAGAGGTTGGAAGGGACCTTTAGAGATTTTCTAGTCCACCTCCCTGCAGAAGCAGGTTCACCTAGATCAGGTTTCACAGGAACATGTCCAGGCAGACCTTGAAGACCTCCAAGGAAGGAGACTCCACAACCCCACTGAGCAGCTTGTGCCAGGGCTCCCTTACCCTCACACTGAAATAATTTTTTCTTATGTTTAAAAGGAGCCTTTTGTATTCCAGCTTCATCCCATTACCCCTTGTCCTGTTTCTAGCTACAAGAGAAAAAAGGGATGCCCCAAGCTCCTGACATCCACCATTTAGATTAATGAGATCCCCCCTCAGTCTTCTCTTTTCTAGACTAAACAGCTTCAGATCCTGCAGCCTTTCCTCATAAGGAAGATGTTCGAGTCCCTTAATCATCTTGGTGGCCATTTGCTGGACTCTTTCCAGAAGTTCCNCATTTATACACGGGA
Organism: Urocolius indicus; assembly: GCA_013401255.1. Lineage (NCBI taxonomy): Eukaryota > Metazoa > Chordata > Aves > Coliiformes > Coliidae > Urocolius > Urocolius indicus. The sequence continues at coordinate 276,365 of WBNH01007470.1, forward strand.
TGGTTTCTCTGTGCATACTTCCTTTAACTATTCTGGTATTGTCTGTTTTCACAGTGATCGTTTCCAATTTTAAATAAAGAAAAACAAAAGCCAAAGAATGAAAACAAAACTTCTAACAACTTAGAAAGTATTTGTGAGGAATAGTGAACTCAAGAAGTATGGTTCCTGGAAAATACATGTTAATTTAGTATAATTACATTAATGATAGCAGTCCGTGATATTACTTTAGACTTAAGTCTGCTTTTATTTTTACATATAGCAAGATGACTAGTGGCTCTTGAATTTACTACAGACTACAGATTTCAAAAGGTGTCCTTTGCTGACCATTTCTTTTCTTCTTTGTATGTTCACCATGACCTAACTGGAGAAAAGAAAATCCAACACAAACACATCACATCTTAGTGATTAATAGAAATAGTTCAGTATTAAAAAACAGATTAAAGTAACTAAATTCTTCTATTTCAAACTGGCTTTTTCAGTACTTCTTCAAAATAATTCTTCAAAAGATGGTTTCTGGCAACATATTTTTTGTTACTGTTTGTTTGATTTTATCTGTATCCTGGAAATTAAAATTAGATAGATGACACAATTAAATTCCTTTATATTTTTTCTTTTTCACTTTTACCAATATTCTAAGCCTTTGGCTATTAAAATGACATCTGTTGCTCAAAAACTGGAGAAAAAAAGAGAAAAGAGTGTAAGTGAAGAAATAGCTTAATATGGCCAAAGGAAAAATATACTTTTTCTACTTTTGAATGGTTAACTAGAAGTTTTTCTGAAATCTGCTTGTATAACATCAAACATTTTTTTAAGGTTACTAAAAATTTAAAGTAAGGGAATGAGAAGAAAAATTCAAAGAGGATCTTTGCTATTTAGTGCCTTCATCTGAATTTTGAGTTATGCATTTGTAAGTTTATATTACTAGGAGGTTTTTATGTTTGTTTCCAAAAAAATAGTAAAATAGATGCATTTTTCAGAGTTAATATTTTTGGGGTAACTTTCTATATGCAAGTTTTGTGAGTAGAGTGTGACTCATGACACTGTGAAGGTACATTTTACCATTGATCTGCAAAATTAGGAAAAACAGTACCTTCATCATGATTGACTGATGAACTTACTGAAATGCTTCTATTCAGCATATACCAAACATATTGCAACAGCTTTATTAACATAGAAAAATAATTTTATTAATAGAAATTAGAAAAACATGTTTTCATGCTGTCATTGAGTGTCATTAATCTTAGCATCTAAATACTCAAGTGTCTGTATTACTTACTAGTTTGTTCTTGTGTTTATATTTTACTCACTAGAAGAATCAGTGATTAAAGCTAATACCTTTTATTAAGAAGGAGTTGGAGGATGTCAGTGTAAAATAAAGCTGCATGGAGAAGAGGAATTGCCAAAAATATTATTTGGCATCTGTTGTTTTATTTGTATTCTACAACTTTTGTGTTTTCAATTTTTTTAAAGAAATAAGATACCACAATTAAACTACTTGTGCCTAAATTGTATGTCCTCAAAACTTTTATTCTTTTCCTGTGCCTTCATGAAGAACGAACCCATTTTGCCAAAATGTAAATTGTGTGATTAAAAGCTGAGTTCAGGGTAGGTCTTTAGCTTTTTAATGGAATATTTCATCTCCAACCTTACTCTTAACATTAAAGATTTTCTACCTCCCTGCCGCTGCAGGTAGTGCAGGAACTGCTTTAAGGGCAATTCTCTGCCTCCTACCCAGTGCATGTGCTGATAGGAAACCTTGGATGTACACTACTCAACACAATAGCTTCTGCTTTAGCAATGAATTGCTAATTCCTTGGTGACTCTTTTATTTTAGAATTCAATAGTATGCATTTTTGTTGAGTTTTAGTAGGACTCTTGGTGAACAGGGTGTGTAATCTGCCATTGGAGAGCTGACTGATAAGATTTATGCTCTTTATTCAAAATAAGACTTTCCACACAGCTACGACATGGAAAGCTGTAGCTGGCCAGTGGCTGAAGAGTGCCTCTACTTTCCAAAGTAAGCTCCAGCTTCTTGGGAGAGATTTCAGGGAGATATATTCTCTTGAAGAGAGAAAAAAAAGTGGTTGAAAGGTTATGGCGTTATGGTTGCTAGTATTTTTGGTATGTTCTGACAAATGTTGTTTATGCATACTTATAATATATGCATGGCATAGAAATAGAAATTATTATAATATTTCTGGACTGCAGGCTTAAGAAATATCTTGCAAAGCATCCATGGAGGTGTTTTAAAATTCTCTTGTGCTAGGGCATGATACAACTGAAGTTCACAGATGATGACAAAAAATTCAATTAATTTTAGGCTGAATCCATTGAGAATACAAAAGCAGAAAAAGAAAAAAGCAAATATATTCATGGGGAACTGTAAATGATGTGAGAGGAACAAGTTTTGATTTTCCATGCAGTTTGTCCTCTGTTCCTACATTTCATAGAAAATGAAAATGACCCCCTAACTTGAGGGCCAAGTACAACTTTAGGTATTCTAGGAAGTTCATCATGACGTATATAACAGTGCAGATTCCATGTATACAGATGTGTATTACATACCCATAGTATTGCAGGCATGGGTCGTTGATTTCCATATCTTATTAAATAATGATAAATGTCATAATCGTAAACACTGAGATTTTCACTTTAAACAAAAGCAGCGACAAACCTCATTATTAACTAAACTACATACGAAGTAAAAACCACATTTTTTTTGTCAACAGATTGATGGATTAATTAAAGGTATTTTGTGTGCAATTTGGACTTTTCTGTGTCATTCTTCAGAAGTGACTAATTGAAGAAGAAATGCTTGACCCTATGAGATATGCAAAGTATGTCATGAACTCTGGCACTTACTGCTTAAAAGGAGTGCCATACACTGTAATAAGGAAATGTTAATGCATTTAGACACACTTGACTATTGTTTTTGTTTAATGATGCTCAGTGTACACATGAGTGTAAAACAAGAAGAAAAATGTTTTTGTCTGTGTATATTTTAAAGTTTTTCTCCTTTAAAAAGTGACCTGTTAAAGGTTTTTTTATATTATAAACAAATGTTAAGCAGTCAGACCAAACTTCTCCTTTCATCTTGGAAAAATTCCTTTTTATATCCTTAATAAGAAGAAAAAAAGAAAAAGGAAAAAGAAGAAAAAAGAAGTCCCAAATAGAAACCTAACAGCACACAAGCCCCTCTTGTTCTTTTTTTTTTAATGAGTTCGGGTTTTTAATATATTAAGGTTAATTAATATATACAAGAAAAATACTGAATAATCCCCAAATGAATGTTGTCTCAATTGTGGTTGAGTAGAGGCAATCTTGCCTTCTGACATTTGAGTTGCCTTTCCTTTTGAGGCATGAAAATTGAATGTTTTCTTTTAACTTCCTTCTAAGAAAGTGGAAAGGAGCATAGTGGCATTGACAGCATGCTTGAGAGAGCTGCAGAGCAGTTGTGGAGCAGCAATCAGTCTTGCATATTGCAGTATCTAAGTGGATAATGGTGATTAATGTTCAGCGGGATGCTGGGTGCTATAGAAATTATGCCTCTTCCTTTCAATCTGTATGCAGACAGAGTCTCACAAAAGCTGTAAGGAAATCAGGACTATATGCTTTGGCACAGCCTTGTTAGCACCAGGATTTCTTACATGCAGATTGTGTGTGCTGTTTACATGGGGTTTTATAGTTTTGGTTGTTTGGACCCTTGATTTGCCTTCTCTTTATTGCAAAGCATCTGATGCTGCTGTGTCGTTTAATTCCCAAGCAAAATGTAACTTGGTCTCACTCAAAGAAGGTGACTTATTTGATGAGAGGGAAAGTTAGACTGCATGAATGCTTTCTTGGCTGATATTTGTTTTTTTAAATACACTTACATGCATCTGATTCTCTGTAATATAAAGGATGATTGTTGCAAGTACATGTGCAGTCTGTCTGACGTGCTTTAACCCATACATGCAGCTAAGGGATTAGTTGAAAGGGGATGTGATTGCAAAAGCAAGTTGGTATGAGAAATGTCTCCCTCAAAAGCAGATTTTATGTTGCTTTATTGTATTTCTCTATTGAGTCTATTTCCGTGAAGAGCTTTAAAAATTAGGGACAGCTGAGGAAGGAGTCAGGGGAAGCTCAGGAGCCCACACATGGGGAACTCAACACCATGCAGAAGCCTGGCCTAGATGAGGAGAATTCTCTGAGGTTACTGTGTGATGTCTTGACCCTTATGGCAATATACACTGCATGTCTTTGAATTTACTTCAGTTAAGACTGGAACACTGCCCCAGGTTACAGCAACTCAGCAAAGATAATTTAGTTGTTAGTATTACTGTGAGCAAATGTCTGAGTTACCCGTTGGTGAAATAAGATCATTTTAAATCCTCCTTTTAAGAAATGGTAGTCTTTTAAATGCATTTCTTTTGATGACTTTAAATTGTGGTAGAAAAAAAAACCCAGATGTGTGACAAGGCCATCCTGTTGATTTGCAGTAGCTAAGGTAGTAATAACAGTGTGAAGGGACCTGCCACTTGCAGTAAATATTCAAAGCTGAATTAGAACAAATCAACCTGAAGAAGAGGTAATCAAGCGTTTGACTATTCGAGAAAATATTGTCAGTGAAATAAGTACCAAGGTACACTAGAGATTAGTTGTTTTAAAATTGATAGTCATATAGTCAGCTTTTTTTTTTTTTTTTCAAAATTATCTTAGGAGATTTTCAGACTGTTTAGGCTGTTCTGGTAAAACCAGACTTTTAATACTGGGAATACAAAAAACCCTTTAAAATGAATCAATTCTTTTTCTGCATCTTTCAAAAGAATTCAAAATAATTCAAATTGGTAAGTACTAAGGTGTGACCCCATTTATTATATTCTTTCTGTAAAAGCTTTACTTAGAACTACCAATGTTTGAAATCATCACCTTAAGAGTGAATGTGGCACACAATGAAATGAAAACAGAATGAAAACTGAATGAATTGAAAACAAAATATTAACAAAATGCCAGTGTTAGGGGAGGATGTCCCCAGAAATATGCTGCTAGGTAGTCTTGGCTGAGGGTAGCTTGTTAGCACTGGTGTTGCAGCACATGAGAAGTCCCTAATGTGACTTGATTAGATGTTGTGGTGCCTTTGTGCCTGCAGTTGGCAGGCTCTTGTACCTCTGTGGACCTGGTGTGTGTCGCCACTCTCATTGCAGACAAACATATGCTGCTGCCCAGCAGACACAATTACCCCTGTTTTGGAATGAAATATGTTGAGCTTACCTTATTTCATCGGCTGTATGAAGCCCAAAGAGACCTTTAGACTTTGTATTTTCATCTGCTTGCTACAAACTGTTTAAATAGGCTGTTCCCTGACCACTTTCCCTAACATGTATGACTGACACTCATCTCTTTTAGAAGTTCTCCACATGCTTGTGTGTTGCCATAGTCTTCCCCTGCTTTTATTCTCCTTTTATAAAGGAATGAGAATACTTTCTCTCCTTTCTTTATGTGAATTTGTCTGACTTTGGTGTCAACTTTTGGGTCTGATTATCTTGTACTGAGAGATTTGAAGAGCCTGTTCCAGAACTGCTATTACCTTTTTGCATTTGAGTCACGTAGGTCTGATTTTTGTTGGTGTCCAAGTCTCACAGACCAGCTCTGTCTCTCTTTTCTCTGGATATGGTTTATGGCTCTCTTCCTTGTCCATTTGAATATTGAGATGCAAGTTGAGCTCCATATTTTGGCATCAATCTCTGTGATTCTGTCTGCAGCCATGGATTCCTCATCCCTGTCTGCACTTGGGCCTCGTGGTCAGTGCTCCTGGGCTCATTTTAGGGGGATGCTCTTGGTGGGATCCTGTGCTGCCGCTGCCCACAGAAGACATTTTTTCCAGAACTGTCCTTTACATTGAACTTTAATTCCTTGCCCCGGATGCATTTGTTTTTGTACATAATTTAAGCTTTCAGTCAACTGATTTGCCAAAATCACTAAGAAATCTGGATTTCTTAGTATGACTATCCTGTACTTGTAGTTTTTGTTACTACATTGATTACTTTCGCATCCAAAAAGTTTCATCAGACCCTTAAAACTGCAGGATACCTGGCTTAGAATGATAGAATCATAGAATTGGTTCAGCTGGAAGGTCATCGAGTCCAGCCTTTGTCTTAGCCCTATCAACTACTGGACGATTTCCCTAAGTGCAACAGGGAATACCTGCAACACTTCCAGGGATGGTAACACATGCAACACTTCTAGGGACAGTGACTCTTGAGGTCTGTCAATCAACACTCCCATGTCCCTCTGCCTGGCAGCTTTCCAGCCTCTCCTCCTCAGGCCTGTAGCGCTGCTGGGGGTTGTGGTTGAAGTGCAGGACCTGGCACTTGGCCTTACTGAAACTCATGTTTCATCACCCAGCTTGATGTCATCTGCAAACTTACTATGAGTGCACTCTATCCCCTCATCCAGATCATTAATAAAGATGTTAAACAGAGTGGTCCTAGTATTGAGCCCTGGGGAACACCACTCGTGATTGGCTGCTAACTGGATTTAAGTCCTTTGACCACGACTCTTTGGACTCGACCATCTAACCAGTTTTTCACTCAGGAAAGTGTATGCCCATCCAAGCCAAGAACAGCCAATTTTTATAAGAGAACACTGTGGGAAACAGTACCAAATGTCTTACTAAAGGCAAGGTAGACAACATCCCTAGCCTTTACTTCACTCAGCAAATGGGTCACCCTGTCATAGAAGGAGATCAGGTTTGTTAAACAGGACCTGCCCTGTATAAACCCCTGCTGACTGGGCCTGATCACCTGGTTGTCCTGCTTGAAATGTTATGATACAAAATAGGAGGTGAAACTTATTTTTTGTTCCTGTGGAGCCCAGTCAGTGCTAAAGGAGTGAGATGAGATGATAGTTCAGTGATTAATTTAGCTGAATTTTTTAAGGGAACCCAATGTGGAGATCACTACCTTTTGGTAAAGAAGTGGTTATTTTCTGGTTAAAGGTCATTCTTTTCTTGTACACACACACCTATGCATGCAAATTCTACAGATTTATGTTGTAACTTTTAGCCAGAAATTTCAAAGTTTTGAAGGTGGGTTTTTTTGTAAGCAGAAACTTCGCTCTCTCAAATAAATGAGGATTTTCCAAAGTAACTCAACATATTGTCTGGAAGGCTTATGAAAATGGTGCTGTTTCCAGGGTTATGTAATTGGAACAATCTAATTAAAAATATATGAGCCTATTCTTTTATTATTAGTATAACATGGTATATTTTTAGTTTTCTCTTTTTCTTTTAAATACTTCAGTCTTTCTCTCTGTAGAAAATGTCAACAGCACTCTAATTAATTGTTCTACTGAGTAAAGGAGGGTAAGCTTTTCATATACGAGCAGCACCAAACTGCTACTATATATTTACAGAAAATCAATGAGAAAAATTTAGTTATAACATTATCACTTCCCAAAGGTAGTCATATTTGATTTTCACCCCTCAAAATGCCAACTTGATGAACGTCTGTAAGACTATGTATATCAAACCACAGAGTTAATTATACTAAAATAAATCCCAGGGTAATAACTATAATAATTATATAATAAACCTAATAAAGTAAGTTTGACAGGCCTTTTATTGTTTTGTAATACTAATCTGTATAATTTGGATTTATTTGAAAAGGTAGTGACTTCCAATATCTACTGGCTTTTAAAATCACACTTACCTTTTCAGTGGTCTTCAAAACATGCTTAAGGGGCTCAACTCAAGCATTTGTCTCTTCTGTGTCAGAATCTTCAGTAGGTGAAAACCTTAATGCCCTTCTAGATATTGTTGTGTAATATCATAGGAGTTAAACTCATATTCTGACTGTTACTCTTTTGTCCTTTGTCCTTTTTCAAGCCTTTTCTAGCTTATGACCTTGTGACCAGAATCATCTCGGTGGGAAGGGGCGTGGAGTTCTCCCAAAGCAGGATTGGTTCTGGGGTCAGACCAGGTTGCTTAGGGCTTGGACCAGTCAGAGCTTGAAACCTTCCAAGGATGGAGATGGCACAACCTCTTGGGGCAAACTGCTCCACTATCTCACTGTTGTCACAGGGATAGTTTCTTTCCTATGTTGGAGTCCAGCATCTAGATGTAATCTGATGTGTACCAGGCAGAGGGGTATAGTCCTTTCTCTTCATCTCCAGGCTGTGCTGCTGATGCTATCTCCCAGGATTTGCAGGATGCTTTTGCTACCAAGGCACAGCACACACCAGTGCCTCCTACAAGTCATTGATGAAGATGTTAAAGAGGACAGGTCTCAGGACAGACCCCTGCAGTTCTTCACTTGGTGGTGGTCTCTAGGTATTCTAGAACCCACTGTGAGCCTGACTATCCAACCAAATTATTACCTATCCAACTTATTTGTGTAATAGTTTTCTCTCTTTCTCTACCATCTCTCGGGACATGGTGTATATTGGTAATAGTAACTATAGTTCTGCCTTTCCTGCCTCCTCTTTTTTTTTTTTTCTTGTAGAGATCCTGTACACACAAGGCAGATAGAATGAGACTGATGTAGTAACCCAACAAGATACACTGAAGAGAGTTTTCCATACTGTGCCTCTCATGCTTGCCTTTCTCAAAACAGGAACCATTAGTTGCTGTGGAGTATGTAGGGTAATTACATTCTTTCTGGAAGGACAGATCACTGTGATCACTCTAAGGTCCTGCATTGCATGCTTAAGCTACTCAGGCTATAATTGAGTTTAACAGCCTTTATCTCCACAGTGTATTCTTTTAAGTAGATACCAGACAGACTTTATTGAATTGGTATTTGGCTTTCATTTTTCTTGGTTATCTGCTATTAGACTCTGGTGTTTTGTGCTGAAGAGATGGAGAAAGCTGTGAAAGGCTCTAAGATTACATGAACTTACACATTGAGAAAAATGCTGTAATTTCTGTTTTTTGACAATATAGACTGTAGTAAGAGTTGTGTGCTACTTACACAGTGCCTTTGAAAAGGTAAGAAAAGGATGAATTGGTCTTGTTTCTCTCTTTAATGCGTCTTATGGTTATAGCATTAGTGTTAAAAAAATTTTAAATGGTCATGCTCTTATTTGATGATTTCAGTTCCTCGTTTCTTGAAGAAATGACTGAATATAAAAACACACTGCTTCTATTACAAGAAGTAATGGCAATAATTTTCTCAGCTGTAGAAGTCAGAGAATTTTTTATTATGAAAAAAAATGAGAAAGAAAAGCCTAAATTTTATATAGTGGTAAATGTTGAATAAGGGTTAGATTTACATAACTGTAAATGACTCTGTAAACACATTAGCTGTCAGGATAGATGCAGGGAGCTGGACTTGCTCGGTTCAGAGGAGCAGAGGATGCAGGAGGGCCTATTACCAGCCTGACAGTACTTGAGTAATAAGTTATGAAGAAGGCAGAACTGAGCCATTTACTGATGTATGTAGCTGGAGAATGAGAGATTGTAGTCATAAATTGAAGAAGGGGAGGTTCAGACTGGATATAAGAAAAGAAGGCTTTATTGTGGGTATAATTAAGCAGTGGAGCAGGTTGCCCAGAGGCTGTGCAGTTTCCACCTTTTGATGTGCTCAACACTAAGCTTATAAAGCCCTGAGGAGAAACCTGATCTGACCTTACCTTGACCAGTAGATTGAACTAGAGACCTCTGTACACCCCTTACAACCTGAATTACTCTCTGATTGGAGTAGGAGTGTTCTTTATGCAGCAGTTGTAGAGAGCTGACTATAAACTGCATGGGCATGTGGCCTGAATGAGATCTGCAGTCTATGCCCTTTGAAAAGGCCAGTTCCTCCATAGCAGTTTGTCAGCTTTTCCTCCATGTTTAATAGATGCCATTTTTCCAGCCACTGGGTGTAATTGGGTTGTGATTTTTAATGCATTAAAAAGTAAAAATGAACCTCAAGGTCAGAATTAGATCCTCTCTATAGAGTCAGGGTAGTTCAGCTCAAACTTGCCTGGTGCCAGAGATTCATACTAGGGTTGCTGATTTTTATCCTAATTTCCCAAAGAAGTTTGAGCTATGTGTTTACTGAGAAGTGGAAAGAAAGTGTCTTGGGGTTGGAAGCTCCAATGGGAAGGGCTTGGAGGCCAGGGGAGCTGTTAGGAGCAGGGAGTGGGAGAGGACACCTGAGACGAGCAGCTCTGAGGCAGGATAGGGTGAGGAAAAGAAAGTCATTGGTGCTGCAGGATAGAAGGGCTGGATCAGCATCTCTGACATCTTAGCTAGAAAGCTGCCTGGTGGAAAAGAATCTGGTTGTGTGCCCGGGTGGCCAAGAAGGTAGCCAGCAGCATCAAAAACAGTGTGGTCAGCAGGACTAATGCAATGGTTATGCCCCTGTATTTGGCACTGGTGAGGCTGCACCTTGAATATTGTGTTCAGTTTTGGGCCTCTCACTACAGGAAAGACATGGAGGTGCTGCAGTGTGTCCAGAGATAAGCACCAAAGCTGGCAAAGAGTCTGGAGAACAAGTCTTATGAGGATTGGCAGAGGAAACTGGGGTTTGTTTAGTCTGGAGAAAAGGAGGCTGAGGGGAGATGTGATCACTCTCTACAACTAACTGAAAGGCTGTAGCAAGGTAAGGGGTCAGTCTCTTCTCCCAACTATTTCACTAAGAGGGTTATTAAACACTGGAATGGGCTGCCCAGGGAGATGTTAGAGTTCACCATCCTTGGAGATATTTAAAAGACATGTAGATGAGGTGCTGAGGGACATGGTTTAGTGGTGGACTTGGCCTTGGGAGGTTAGTGGTTGGACTTGGTGAGGTTAAGGTCTTTTCCATCTAAAAGGATTCTATGATTCTGTCTGATGAGGATGTGTGTATAGGGAGGAAATGCTGCTCCTCCACCATCCTCCTTTTTTACCCCTTTCAAAAAAAAAAAAAAGTGTTTTTAGTTTAGGAAATACAGGATCTCTAACCAAGGTGTGAGCCTCAAACATATGAAGGCTTGCAAATTTCAATAGCTTAACACAAACAAGTTTAAATAAGCTTTACACCAAAGTACATTAAGAATTAATCGAACTGAGTGAATTTGTGGAAGTGAATTATACTGAGACCTGTGTCTAAATACTTTCATAGTACTGTCATAGTCTATAAATTGTTTTGTAATTGTTAACCTCACCATATGATATATAGCAAAACTGTTAGTCATTATTATAGAGGATAATTTCATGTTGAATGCAGTTCATTTGATTCTCAGCTGGTATCAACTACTGTAAATTCAGAATTTATTTTATGTACTTTTTCTTCATCAGTTTTACAACGAGTGCATCTTGTCCTTCATATTAACCACATTACAGGCTCCTTTTTCATGTCTTTCCCAAGCTTCCTTCATTTTTAATTTTAAGTACAGCTTTGTGCTCATTGGCTCCTTGATTTTTCCCCTTTTCTTATTCTTCTCAGTATCTAGAGATATGACATTAGCAAGGAATTTGGGTAGGTTTATCATCATCCCGAACAAAGAACTGGTTGACAAGAGAAAACCCAGATGCCTTCATTGTCTGTGAAACTTGTTAACTCTCAAGACTTTCATTGTAAAGTTATCATGGATCTGTTTTTATTATTACTATCATTAATAATACATTCTTCTTCTGAGTTTCTGTCATAAGACAAGCTTCCTCATTTCTTTTTGTATCAATTTCTCTTGCTGCTTTCTGTGTTGAGCCATTTTTCTCTTTATAGTTAATGCTATCTGTTTTAGTTCATATCCTTAAAGGAAATACTATTTTACATCAGTGTTACCTATTAATTTGATTCCAAAATTACATACTTCTTAAAAATAAAGCATAAGTTACCCACTTAGTGCATATGCTTAGCAAATTATGGCACTTCAATCTTGATTTCAGGAGTAATCCTGTAATTTGACATTTAAAAAATGTGGGTCCTTGAGACACTTCTGTCTCATCGTGCAGAGACAGAAGTTTACACATGGAAGAGTTTAGGGGTGGTGGGAAAAGTTTGTGTTTTGGGGAATTGCATGCTTGAGACCCAGAGTTAACCCTGGTTTGATGAAGACAGTTTGCTGAAAGCCTTGGCCTGAATTATTGTTTCCTTGTTTATTCTACAATCAGTCTGTGCCCTCATTTGACTTTTTTTTGCAGACAGTGTCTTTGCTGCACTGACTTTTGAACATCCCCCTGAACTGAGCAGTGTCAGGATCTGACCCCCTGAAGAGATTGGTATTGTCTATGACAAGGAGGGCAAGGCAGCCTGGTCTAGCTGTGTGGTTGCAGGTGATAAGCAGTGCTTTGTTTTGGCAGAGGTCCAAAAGTGCAGGCTGTTAACAGTCAAATACATAGATTTGCTTATGCAAGTGCTCTCAGAAAATAAGCCTGCTTTAAACTGAGACTAAACCTGAGAAGTTTTAGCTTTCTTATAACTTGAAGCAGGGAATCATGTATTTGCAGTCTGTTTAAGAAAATCATGGTGCTTCATGCTATAGTTTTGATTTTACTAGAAGGTAGAGTTTTATCTGCCTTATGGGTGGACACATTTCCTTTTGAACTGTGTAAAAGCTTACTGACAGCAATTTGTGCAGACTTTTTTTTTTTTGTATATATATTAATTGCTTAAAGAAAAATATAAATGAGTTTTGAATATGTTACATCTATCATTCTGGCTTGAGAAAATACAGAAACATAATATAGTCCATAATTGTAAATCATTTGCAGGTTATAGAGGAGCTCTTCTTAATCTTGAATTCTTGCACAATAAAGATGCAAAAGGCGCATTACTCCCTAAGTAATAAAGACATTCATTTTTTAAAAAAACATTACAAGACTAAGAATCACTGTTTCATCTCATTATTGATATATTCTATCTCTACATGGAATCTCAAAATCACAGAATGGTTTGGGTTGGAAGGGACCTTGAAGATCATCCAGTTCCAACCTCTCTGCCCATGTTTTGGCACCTTTCACTAGACCAGGTTGCTCCAAGCCCCATCCAGCTTGGCCTTGAACCTTTCCAGGGATGGGGCATCCACAGCCTCTCTGGGTAGCCTGTTCCAGTGCCTCACCATCCTCACAGGGAAGAACTTCTTTCTAATGTGTAATCTAAACCTGCCCTCTTTCAGTTTAAAGCCATTACCCCTTGCCTTATCACTACACATCCTTGTAAAAAAATCCCTCTGGCTTTCTTACCTTCCCATTTCCCCCCCACCCCCGAAAAAATGTGAATTCCTTCTGTAGAAAATCTTGCTTTGTGGCATCCATTTTCAGCTTATAACAATTATCTAGCTAGTGGCTTCATGATGGTGTCCTCCATCAACTTCTTCTCACCTGTCTGCCCTTGCCTTTCCAAAGTCAGACAGCTTGCTTTTACTTTTCATTTTGAGCTTTTCCTTTATTCTTGATGAGATGTGGTGTAGCATTAATAAAAAAAGCTTTTAAATTACTACTGATGAGAAGGAAAATTGCTGATTCTAAGACAGACTACTTTGACATCTTCCTGTGGGTGCTTCAAAGTGTCATTCAGATAAAGCTGGCATTGGCACAGACTGTCTGGTCAAACTACAGTAGATGCCATGATTACAGCTGTCTTGGAAATAGACATGGTTGTATTGCTTCATTTAGTGTGTGTAAATGCAATTATATATACTTCTGGTCATGAAGGAAGTATAACAAAATTATTACAATAATTTTACTCTTGATTTTTATTATTCTTTTTCATTATCTGCTCTTCTGGTGATGGGATTTGTTACATTAACTGGGTCTTGCAGCAGTAAGCACAGCTTTAATTAACATTTGCAAAGTGTATCCAAATATTTTGAAATTTGCTGAGCATTCTCTCATTTAGAGTTTCTGGGTTTTCTTTTTAAACTATCTAAAACTTAAAACAAGTTTAACAAATATTTTATGGCATTTGCTTTTTGAATTTTTGTCTTGAAAAGTCTAACATTAGATTTTCAGTCTTTTACAAGACTTCATAATTAAGAAGAAAGGTTATTTTTTCCAATCTTGCAGAAAATAAATGACTAATTTATTTTTTGGGTGCTTATTCACAGGTCTTGTGCTGATTTTATAGTAATAGGCCTCATTTGATGAAGCTTTCTGAACACTATTTCCTATATGTGTAATAGTAATGACATGATACTTCTAGGTTTGAGTCCTACCTCATTAAATGAATGCCTTGGAATTCTAGCAGCACCATTAATTTTTCATGTATTTATACAGTAATAAATGATTAATGTGTGTTCCTGCACTAGAGTCTAAGATTTTGAAATGGGGAATAACAGATGGCACAGCATGATTTCAACCATCTTTCCCAGGGGAGCTCTGAGACCAGAAAAGAGTGAGCAGGCCAAAACCAAAGAGTTAAAGAAAATGCTTTAGGTTCCTGTCATTAGAAAACAGATAACAAATATTTTAACTTCTCATAAACATTATAATGTAGAAAAGCCTAGATATTTAATGTCATGTCAGATAAGATGCTTCAAAAACCTCAAGTAAAGTACAAGTGGGGCTATTTATTTATTTATTTATCTAGTCTTTGCATTCAAATGAGCTTCAATGGGAATTTATTCAATTGGTAGCAGGGGAGTTACCCTGATGGGAGTTATTTTAGCAGCAGTTCTTTGCTTCTGTAGCCTTTGTGAAGTTGCTGTTAGGCCTCTGCCAGTTGATAGGGTGCAGAGTTGTCACAGAAAGAGCTGCTGCTTATGTTTGCTCTGCTTTCAAGCTTTTGAGTCATGGACCTTGAAATACACACATGTACAGGGCTAGAAGCTAAAAGCTGCAACTAAAAGGAGACAGCAAGGACTAAGATACACTAGGTGATGGTTTATGCCCTTCTGCCATTCATTTTCCACTGCTGATGGCAGTTTGAAGTAGTTCAGTTCAGAGGTATGTGAAGTGTACAACTAATGCAAAGGGCACAACATAAAACAAGCACAGGTTTGGTTGCTTTAAAATGCCATTATAATAAAGTGCTTTTCCCATGCTTAGTCTTCACTGTTGTCTAAGTTGTTCGTATCTTAACAATATCACAACCTGAATTTTTAAAAGTGGCAAGGTCTCCCTCAACTGCATCTCCTGTTCCCGTGAAAGATTCCTAGATGATACATGCTGAAATATCGTTGCCACTAGCTAATACCAGCCCTCAAATCCATTCTTCCACTTTATTAGGAAGTACATCAGCTCCTGATATAAGAAAGGCTTTCTATTAGCACTGATTTATTTGGCCAAGACATTTTTATGGGAGGTGTGTGCTCTGGTCTTACCATGTTTACTTGTAGAATATATTTACTCTTCTAGCTTTCTTTGGTTCTAAGCTAATATGACATGTTGTTTAAATAATTAGAAGCTCTCATGCACACTTAGGAAATACTGCCACTGGTCTCCTGACTTTCTTATTACTTAGAAGTTCTCTGAGACAACTCTCAACATTAGTTAAAGAGTTTCCTCAGCAACTTGCTGCTTCTGGAGTGATGCCTTGTAGCGTGGAGCCTCTTTTATTTGGCTGTTGGAGCCAAGTGGGCAACTCAGTAGCGTGTTACCTCCTGAAAATGAATTACAGAAATAGTGTAAGAAATTTGTAACTTTGCTTTCCCCTCATCAAGGCCTGCTTTCTTCTGAGGGGCTCTCCAGAGAGACAGCTTCCCACTCCTGCTCATGAGTAGTTCTTCTGCTTCTGTCTTTAGTACACTTCAGAGTCCCTGAATTGCAGCTGTAACATATAGTTTCATGCACACACATACACACAAATTTGTCTTACATTGCCTTTGTACTCTACACTAAATATGTACCAAATACGTATCTTTTATTGTCTATTTCATAGGGCTGAACTTCAAAATCACAGGATGGTTGAGGTTGAGGTTGGAAAGGACCTCTGGAGGTCAGGAGGTCAGGCAAGGTCAACCTGGTTGCCCAGGGCTGTATCCAGTAAGGTTTTGAGTATCTCCAAAGATTCAGGCTCCATCATGTGAATCTAATTTGTCCTTTTAGGATGCTTCAGTGGTAGTGAAGTGTTTAAGGTACATGTACATCAGTAAACATTTTCATGGATACTCACACTCTGTCCTACATTTGATGCATTGTAAGAATGCTATGATATTTTATACATAAATGACATGTGGATGTACTTAATGTAAGCTGTTGAGCTCTGTTTTGTGGCTGTGACAGAGAGTTTGCCAAGTGGACAGGATGACACTGTGACAGGATGGGAGAGGGCACAGCACTCGTCAGGAGGCTGCAAGGGAGGTGAGGAAGCTGTATACAAAGGTTATGCAGGTCTCTCCTTACTCTTTCCCTATCTCTGGGACTGTGCTACTCTCTTCCCATCCCCAATCCTCTATCTTCCCATGGGTGTTCTGCCTTCCAATGTCCCATCCTGGACTATGCAGATGCAGCCAATCTTTGCCAGATTTATGGTCTGAGGCCAGACTTGGAGAATGACTTGAGTTTGGCTTATCTGCTTCAGTAAGACCCTCAGAAGAAAATGCAACTGGAAGTGCTCTTGTGTGACTCACAGGGTTGTGTTATCTTCTGGAAGTGGAGAGGTGAGAAGCTGTTGTGAGACACTGCTTCTGACCAGGATGGAAAGCTTTTGGGGCATCTTGACAATGTTTCCATGCTGTGGTTTTCACACCTATAAAACAGGTGTGGAAAAACTTGCATTAACAAGATTTTATGAGGTTGAATTTTTTAAGGTTGCTAACCTGTTTTGGAATCCTCAGAGTGAAATTACAGTACAAAGGGCAGATAAATAATCATTTGAGCACTTTGTTTTCTGAGGCAACTTAGTTTTGGGCTAAATAACCTTCAAAGCTGATGTGTAACTAGGAAATAAAAGCTGCCTGAAAGCTAAGGAGATTATTGAGCCAAGCTGTGATAAATTAACTGAATTAGCTCGAAGTAATGGCAAAATGTCACTACATTTGTAATTACTTCTTTACAAACATGAGGGATGGTGAAATTAACGTCAAGTGTAGGATTTTTGCCAAAGAATCCCTCTGCACTGTTTTAATTTCTTTATGGGAAGATAGCCAGTGCCCTAAAATGTGATGAAAATGTATTATTAGCAACATGTAAAATATCACAAAATGAAACTGAGTAAAAAATTTTAATTTGCAGATTTTATTCTCTCATATTCGTACCTTTTCCTTTTACAAACACAATAAAAATGCAGATGTACCAGTCAGGCATGGTAAACTTCTGCTGTGATTAGTTTGGCTTTTTCAAGGATTCTTTGAAGTTTAAGCTCCAAGCTATTAATCAGATGTTGCTACAGTGATACACAGATCTATATTGACTGGATGTTTTGCTGTGACTGCCTACAATAGAAAACAAAAAAGCAATAAGTAAATACTGCAGTAAAAATAAAATTTTTACCAAAAAAATCTACTGTAAGTCAAGGAGTTGCCTTTTCCTGAAAAATACTGCGGGGTTTCTGACAACAGAAAATTTGTCACCAGGCCTTTAATTTGCCCTACTGGCATATAAGATTAGCTTGTTTGAGACAGATGATTAAGTCTCCAATTTAATTTCAGTTGGGAGAAGAAACAGGCTGTGCAGCAGAGCTTTAGGGTCTTCTGGTGAACTATGTGTAGTCATTGTCTTTTAGGTAGATGTTCAGCTGCACTGAGCACCCATTCTTTTCTATTGATGTTCTGGAGGAAAGTGTATGGAGGATGTCACAGCTTTCCTTTCAGCTTTTATTAAGTGTTTATTTTCTTTTTTTCAGTTGCACTATGAGTAAATACAAGCTTCTGGTAAGAACAGCAATCAGCTGAAGGCTACTGTACATTTTTCTGTCTGACAACTGGTACAAGAATGAGAAGCAAGGTGTTGATACTGGCACGCTAACTTACTATATAGTGGGGAAAAATGTATAGTGTGAAAGCACTGTCTGCTGGGCACAGATTCTCTATCTGGTGATATTATAATAGATGTCATTTAATGGTGCTGCTTAACAGGGTTTTTCATAGAGATGGCTTTATCTGCAGGGGAGAATGAAAATACTAAGAGTCAGTGAGGTTTTATTGATTGCTTATTGTGTGGAGGTAGTATGAGTGCTATATGATTGGACAATTTAAATGTGAAACAGATAGTTCTAAGAAGAAGATAGGTGATGTTCACATAAAGAAAATAAATGTTAATCTCTCACTGTAGATGAGCTTTATACAGCCTTTGCTCTTCCGAATATTTGCACATTACATCGTAGTGTTAGACAAATGTATTTCTGATTTCTCCCTTCATTATTATTATTATGTGATTATACAAAAAGCTGTCTGGATTTTATAGCCTCAGACTTTGCTGCCAGCTCTCTTCTAATTAATTCTGTCATCTCTATCGTACATTGCATGAGTACAGGATGCTCAGGAAGTCAGCATCATGGCCTTTCAGGACTATCACTAGTCCTGCTCTCCTGGTATCCCCTACATCTTCCCCTACAGATGACAGTGTACGGGAAGTTTTAATGTTATTTTTCCTCTGACAGCTTTTGCTGTAATAATAATGTATTTATGCTTCATGGTAATAGGCACAGTCAGAACTTTAGTGTTGGTTTTGCCTCTTAATCTCTATGGATGGGTCCTACATCTGTGTTGCAGATTAATTCCCAGAGCTAATTAAACTTCATGAAACATGTTTTTCAAGTCTGGCAAAACTATTGCAAGTAAAGATGGAATTGCATCATCTGGGTGGCTTGGCTGAAACTTGTGAAGCATCCATGTCTGAGCACAGTATCTTTCATGATTTGGGAGTAGACTTATTCCTATTTTTCAAGAAAGGGGCTGTAAGAAAGCAATATGCATTTGGTGAATAATACTTATTCCTTGAAGGAGGATGGCAGTGGTTGACATCAAGGAGTATTCAAGTGTGGATCAGAGTCAGTGCCTGAAATCTTTCAGAGGTTGGAAAAATGGCTCTATCAAAAAGTTCTTGCCCCATTTGTCTCCCGTGACTTTCCCTGTCAAAACAAGCCAGTTCAGAGTGCAAATGCTAAGGCTTTCTTTCTCACAATGATACCCTTTTGACGCATAAACAAAATTAGGATAACCTCTGCTAGATATGTAACACTAGTTTCAAAGAGTATACAGGTACGTGTCAACAGTTAAGCAGCTGATAATGTTTGCAGGCTAATTGCTTAAAAATGGCTTCACGTCATCTGTGAAAAATGAAAATAATTAATTTAGCTGAAAGGTCAACGCACATGATCCTTCAAAACTGTCTAATGACTCAAGATCTTCTTTGAATGTCAACTGTTTTATTCTTAACCCTACAAAGACCTTAAAAAATAGGTTTGTCTTGTGTAATTGCTTTATTGCAAGAAAAAATGCTTCTGGAGGATGTTGTTTTCTTTCATTATTTCAGCTTTCAGTGTAATCTTATTTCTGCCACTATACAGAAACTAAAATAGATGTTTTTTTGTCATCACATTCACAAAACAGAGGTTTATTTGGACTACAGAAAAAACCTTATTTGCTGAGTTTGAGAAAATATTTCTAATTTCAGATGTTGACGCATTCTCCCCTCCTACATTCTTGTATTCAGTCAAAATGGAATATATTTTCAGGTGAGATCTGCAGGATCTGCTGTTCTTGATTTCAAACCGCAAAAAACAGTGCTGAGCAGCCTCACTTCATCTCACTAATGAGCATCTCTTTATGAATGCTCTTTGCAAGAATGTTTAAGAGCACTTCATCCATCTTTGAAGAATCTCGCTTAGCACTGATTCTTATTCCTATGTGCTTTGGTTTAAGGTAGCATTAACTTTCATATTAACTTTCATATTTGATGTGCAAGGGTCTAGAGTTGTTAATGTGAAACAAAACAGAGAGGCATATCCCTGTGATGAATTTTAACCCCAGGAGTCTGGTCTTTGTAGAGTCCCTGCATAATGAGTGGAGAGAAGATGATAGCTCGTTTTGGAAAAAGTGTGTTCCACCTTCCTCTGCTGGATTTCTCCTGGAAGAAATCTCTCTCTTCATTAAGTGTATAGGAAACCTCATGAGATTACCCTCCAAAGGCTAGTTCTTTTGGATGTTACCCAAGGTGTCACTTAATAGTTAAAAATAAAACAGATATGAGAGAATACTTTGAGTAGCACACTGCCACATCAGTATGCTGAATGTATACCTGCATGCTGGTTGTTGTATTGTAAATGCAACAGACTTACTCCAAAAGAAATTGCTGTGCATTAAACAATGGTATTACTGCAATTTACAAAAATACAATACTCAAACAGCCAGGCATTCTTTTACAGGCATCAACTAATAGAAAAGAAAATTACTACTATAGCATAGGTTTCAGCAAATGCCAAAAAGGGAATAAGGTTTTTCAGTTCTCTAAAATAATCTTCCTGAGTAACCAGTTGTAATCTGAGGAATTTATATCCAAAACTTGCATATTAAAATAAAATCATGGGATTCTATACTGCAAAAACTTCTGAATGCCTTTTATGTTCTTTACTTTTAAAAGAGAAAAAGAAAATTAATGTGGTAGTTTAATGGGTGCTGAATTACCCATAGAGTCATATTAAACAGTGAAGACTGTGGCTTTTCTTCATACAGTTTCAATAATTGCTGATTTAAGAATAAAGAAAATATAATGTCTTGCAGACCAGAGTTATGCTTTATATTTTATTTCTTCCTTTAATTGTCATCATATAAAAAACTATGTAATATTGCCAATGTATTCCAGATTCTGCAGTGAAAGCAAAAAAGCAGACAAAATTTCTATGTATTACTAGGGGATTTTATATAATATTTTGTTAATAAGGAAAGAGAATGTATAATGACACATTGCATTAATTTGGCATAATTGCATTACTCACTGGTGATGCACCTGGAGATTATCTAAAACATGTTAATGAAGTTTCATAACCGTAGAAATTAGGAGGTTGTTTCCTTTGCTAGAATTGATATTAAAAGCAGAAAAAAAATAACTGTCCCAAAAATGAATTGGATCTTTTTAATGCAAGTCAGCAGCACCATCAAGCATGAGAAATGAACATTTGCTGAGGAAAAATACTTTCATTCATATTCTTTTAATTATAGGTATTTGAAAGCCCTAAACTTCTTGAAGTAGTCTTACCATTCTGAGTTAGTTGACAGAGACAACGTAATCAAAATCCTTATTAAACAGTTAATAGCATGTTTTTTACCTTTTATCATGAAAATAGTAATGCAAATATCATGGAGAAGATTATTCATTTGCATAAATAAGTTTGCCTAGATTATGAATGTGTTAATGCCATGAATACAGAGTAGTATCATGTATAAGCGTGTTTCAGGTAGGTATTTTTCCCCTGTCCGGCTGTAATCTCGTTATCTCATTCTTTTTTTCCCCCAATGGAGAGTTGAGTGGATATAACATTGTAAACAACCATTCATAAGAACTTGATTTTAATACAGCTTTTGTAAGACAGTGGATAGAAGCCCCAAATTTTTTTTGTTTTGTTTTTTGTGTTTTAGTGGTTTTTTTTCCAGAAAATCTACTGTGTTACAATTTAGTCTTCCACTTGGAGCAGAAGCCTAAGTTGTATATGTAGTGCAGTACATACCTAATTGCTCTTCACTACCCTGGACTGGATAATGAACAAGCTATTCTTCATCCCTAGAATTGCCAAATAAGCCAGGCACTAAGTTCTAAAAATTAGAACCTGTAGTGCTAAAGTGCCAGCTTTCAAACTCTAAAGTGCAAGATGCCTTAGTGTTTGGGTTTTTTGTTGTTGTTCTGATGTCAGAGTTAAGGATGGCAATGAAAGAGATGTGTTCACACTGCCCTTGGGCAGCAGGAAGGTTTATTCACTTACATAGTTGGAGTTGCAACTTTGTCAGCTTCAGACTTTCTCGGTCTGCCTCAACTCAGGCTTCTTTACCTGTAGCAGTAGCACACAGTAGGCAATCTCTGGGCATCAGACTGGTTTTGTGTTTGGGTTTTGGTGGTTTTTGTTTGCTTATAGTTTTTTTTTTGTTTGGTTGGTTTTTATTTGTTTGTTTGTTTTCTTAATTTAAAATATTTAACATGAAATTGTAGCATTTTGCTTGGAACTTTTTTTTTACTTGTTCCTATGAGCAGCTTCAGTACAGCAAAAATGAAACGTGGTAGATTGGAGTAAAGAAAGCATATTAGGATAAAGAATATTTTTGATGAAAAAAAGAAATCAAAAAATGTTTTACATTCAGATAAAGGATGCTGCACTATCTTTGTTTATTTTCATGCTACATTACATTGATCTGTTCAAATTTAGTGAGAAAAGGGGAAGAATAAGTACAGACTTGAAGCATGAGGTCTATTATATTATCTAAATTTTAAGAGTAATTTTACAGCATGACAGGATATTTAATGCAGGAGTATAATGAAAGCTTTCTGATGAGTTGGCAAATACTGTTTCTGCAAACAATAGGAGTAAACTTATGCTTTTTATCTAGTGCTGTCAATACCGTATTTTTTTAAAGTATTACTGTGCTTAGAATATGCCACTAGAAGAAATGACTTGAAATTCTGAAGCTCATACGTTTTTCTGTGTTCATATGTTGAAACTAAGGGCTCAGTTGTGCTATATAATACAATTCAAAGTAACTCAGCTTCCATCTGGTTTCCTCTAAACAAAATAGAGTTTAATCCAGTGAATTTGTTGGATTTCCAGGCAGAAAGTAATTTGGAAATGTTTGGGTTGCACATGGCAGATCTGAATTATTTGGAAAAAGTCTGATGTGAATGTTTGGACGATTATTTTCAGGTGGCATCAGAAGGACATGGACAAAGAAGGGCTATTCTATCCTTCAAATAGAGCAGACTATTGGTAGCTTTGAATAAGCTTTAGCAACTGTGGAAGCAAGCAGTATTGAGAGTCTCTGCAGCCTCTACAGGAGTCACAGATTTTTTTGAGGGAAAAAGTTATAGTCTTTGGGTAAAGTGTTTATATTTGCAGCCATTCTGTAACTCTGTGCCTTGAAGGAGTAGGAATCTGAAATGAAACATTTGCAGTATTGCTTATCGGGATTTATGACATATTAAGGTTTTTCAGATATGAAAATTCACTGAACTAGGATTTTCTTCCTCTTTTGCCTCATATCATCCTTATATGATCCTCCTATAAGTTTTGGTTTAACAAAGACTAGTCAAGCCTATTTCTTTTCAGCAGCTTAGTGTAACTAGAATTTTTCTTATATTTATCTCCTTTATTCCCTTTTGACTGGCCCATATTCTAATTGAACAATAACCATCCTTCCTTCTCTTCACTATTTTGCTCCATGCTTCCCCTGGAGCTACCTGCTAATTCTGGGAGCTGCATAGTTTTTCAGATGTGCTATGTTAGATTTTAACTCAGATAAGATCTGAAACAGACTGTCTTGTTTCCCACAGATCCATCCATACTTTCCTTAAGAATGTTGTAAATCATCTTTTCTTTTTGTTTAAGCCATCATGGGTCACATGGTAAAGTTTGTGAACTAATTTGATCCTTTGATTTGACTTCGTCAACAGTTGAAAAATTTGCACTCATTGATTTCATTGAGTCTATATTTTCTATTTTACCTGTGCATTTTTAAGGACCTCCGGGTTTGAATTTGTGTCTTGAAGTGATTTCTCTGGATAATTACTTGTTTTATAATGATAAAAATATATCCCTCGTTTTTCATTTTAATTTGTCTAGCTATCATTTACAACCACTGACTCTCACTATGCCTTCTGAGTAAAGAGAGAACTGCTATCAGAAGTTTCTTCAAGAATACATTTGTACTTAAAAAAAAGAATGGTGAAGGGGGAAAGCTGTGCGATCTGCTACTGCTTTATCTCTGCTTAAAATCATTTCCTTTTGGTTTTCATTTTAAACATGTCTGGTAGGATGTGAAATAATGAAATGCCTTAGAACCTGCAGTTTGTATAAGTGATCATTTCATTATCATTTGTTTATTTTGTTCTCATATGCATCTGCTGAAGGTCACAGCATCTGCCACCCTAAACCACTACAGCAGGTGTGAGGGGTGCATTATAAGTCAAATGATTTTATTGTGCAGCAAGGATTCACAATTTCTCACCCACTATCTCTCATTTCTGTCATTGATGCCACCATAGCAAGTTTAGTCCCAGATAATGCAAATAAATCCTGCTGTCTGATAAAAAGAGAAATGAGGAATGCAGTGCCTCAAGGAATATTTCAGCTTGTCATTCCTTTCCAAGAAAAAAAATGTCTCCTTGCTTTACTACTGCTCCAAGAAAGGAGAAGAATGCAGAGTGCCTGAGATTAATGTCTCTATTGGTGCATCATTCAATCGTTGTCCTTAACTTAGAAATAAAAATTTTAGTGATGGTATTTCATGCTTGCACTGCTGCTTTTCTGGGCAGCATCTCTGCATGACTTGGTGCAACTCAGTCCAGCAGCTAAATAAGGGTCTGCAGGCTGGCAGGAGAGTGGAGTTCAATGCATCTTAGATGTGCTTTAGGTATAATTTTCATATGAAAGATGAGTTTTGGAAGAATATGTTTTAAAAATCTCAATTTGGAAAGTATATATCTATTTAGAGAAAAATGAAGACTCTCCAAAGTGCTTTTATAATAAAGCAGCTGCCTTTTGTAACTAATCAATAGAGAATTGATTCAAGGGCTTCAAGCATATACCTTTTTGGAAAGTAATACAGTAATGTTGTTGTATTTGATATGGCTTGGTGCTGTTAAAACATGACTTCTGATCTTCTATCTGGCAAATTGAAAGATAAAAGCATCAAAAGATATATCTGGAAATATAAATGTTTCATCCAGTATGAGACAAATTATCCTGATCTTAAGGCAGACTATCAGAGAGAAAATTCCAAATGCAACACTGTACTTCAGTGCCCTGTTATTTGGGAAGATATCTCTGCGGGCAGTTGAGGAAGAGTAGGTCTGTGCGCCACAGGATATGTTTGAAGTTGTTTTATTTGTATATGTGTGTTTTAATGAAGAACTAAAGCCTTTTTACCTAGTTACATATTTTTCACCTATGTCCAGACCATCGTTGTGTTCCCCAAACCCTCATGGATTGCCAGAGACTACATACGTGGGGCCACTATGAAAGGAGGTCACTGTTGGCACCACTCTACTGTCACCAGGCCCAAGCTAGCTCTTCTTGCTTGGATGTAAATAAAATGCGCTCTTTGCTTTCAGGGAGTTTTCAAAACTGCATTACTAGATGTCTCAAAAATATGACTTGAGTGGCCTCTATAAAGACTTTGTCTTTACAGGATCCAGGTATCACTTGCTGTTTTTGCCAAGTAAGATGAAAAAAATGGGTAGTTCATTTGTTCTGTTGTGGCTCAGATTTTCCAGGTATTAAACCTAGAAGAATGGTACTTGGTGACAGCTGAAATAAATTCTAAAGTAATCTTTCCTGATACTTTTAAAATAAGCAGCTTCAGGCTTTTTCTTGAGGTCCTTCTGAAACCAAACAACGATCCCACACTTGATCCCGCAGTGTGGGGCTTGCTGACATCCATGCTCCAGGGACAGCCAATGGCGCTTTGCCTTGGGGGACTGGTTCATGGAACAGTGTGTCACCTGACAACTTTCCTCTGCCCAGTGATTCCAACTGGACTAGCCTTGGTGTGTGCAATATGCATGCAGACGGATATCTTAACAGCTGAGAGTACTCAGTTTTATTTTTTAAGAATATATGGGGTGAAATGTGGCCCAGTAATATAAACAATCTCATACTTAGAACAAGTGTTGGCATTTCACTCCATTGACCTTTTTGTGACTGAAGCTGCTTGTTGTGTTCCCAAAGCGGTGTAGTTTCACTCCTGGTGTTTGTTTTGCTATGCATCTCATGTTTACTTACAAGGTAAAAAAAGCTATCAGACTCAACCTATTATAAAGAAAAGTAAGAACGATTTGCCCTGTTAACTGTCTCCCCTGCAATAATTTTTATTCATTTTGCTTGTTTCTCAACTGCAGATTCAACTGGTGTCTTATTTTTGCATCCTAGATCAGTACATTACACTAAATAAGCAGCAGCAGTTTCCAGCTAAATGTAACTTAGAGGAAGCATTCAACAATTTATGGCAACTCGTGGACATTTTCACTCCCATCAAGGTCAATGAATTTGCCCTGATTAGCAAAAAGAAAATGAGATGTCTGGTTCCTTTGTTGGTGGAAGCTGTGGCCATATTTCTTATGGGGTGCTGGCAGGTCTTCCCAAAGTATGTAGTAATTAGAGAATTTTTTCTAGTGGTTGCTTGCGTGGTTCTGCAACAGACACGTGTATTAAAGTAACAGTTGTCTTTGGAAAGATTTTATTGGTAAAATCTCAGGATCAATAAGGCATATAAATTCTTGCAGACCTTGAGCTATATTTGTTTTCCAATACTTTGAAGATACTTGAATATTATCTTTGACTTAATCTTTCATGAACCATATGGTAAATATGATGTTTGATTTTATGATAAAATTGAGCGTAACTCATTCTCTACTGAACTTTTTCATAGGGAATATGTTACTGCCCTATTTAAAATGTATTTTGTCTATTTAAACAGTGTTTTAATGTTTGATGTTTTATCATCCTGAGAAGGAAATAGCTGATTTCATTTGAGAACTAAGTTGTAACTCATGACATCATTTTCAGCCAAGGATTTTCTTCTTGTTCTTATTCTGAAGTTAAGCTGAATGGAAAACAGAATTTGAAAGCCAGTTAGTTGGGAGAACAAGCTCTGAATTACAGAGATAGCAGAGATAGCCCTCTGCCCTATCCCTCTCAGCACCTGGTCCTGCAGTCCTCTTGTAGTAACGGTAGAGATTTCTTACATAACATAATGAGCTCTGATAATGCCCATATGCATGTATGTGTGTACACACATGCCCTTGAAAGAGGCAGGGAAAGAAGCATATCATAAAGTGAACTCAAGTCATCATTTCTCCCCGCGGAGAACAAAGGACAATGCCATTTTATCTCTAAAAGTGTGTTTAGAATTTCTGAAATCATATTTTATCCCTTCTAGGTGAGTAAGGGGACCCTGATGAATTCATCCATAGATGACTCAGGACCTAGAATAATTTGATAAAGTCTCATTTGAGAAGGAAGCTCCTGTGGTTTAATTCCCTGTTAGGTAGGAAGCAATCCAGCTGTCTCCATCTTAGCTGGAACAGCTCTGGCACATCTGTAAAGGGAAGCGCTTCTCATTGAAGGTATAGCTTGGAGGACAGATACTGAATTGGTTTGTGAGTAATGAGTTTTCCTCAAGCAAGGGAATCACAAATCATGGAGGCAGGTGTGGAAGCTGGTGAGAGATTAAGGCTGGTGGGAGGAGTGTGGTGTGTGAGTGAATTGGGAGTGAAGGACAATGGATAGTGTCCACAGGTCACTCTCCAAGCGAACAGAACATGGTGAAATGCATGTGTGGTCCCTGTTGTGCAAGGAGTAAGTAGAAGAGGAGATCGAGTCAAATAAGATCAGTGTGGCAAGAGGGAAGAAATCCTTTTTAATAAAAACAATTGAGAAAATTCTCAAAGAAGCCAAGATTGCACTAGGAAAAAAAGAGCTCCATAAAGCACATAAACAGAGCAAAACTGTGCCTGCAGGCCTGTGCTTGTATTTAGCAAAAATGTTTAGCTTCAATGCCTTGAGCGGCGTTAGGGGAAGATTTGTGTCTTGGAACTAATGTGCCTTTTTCCTGCTCGTTCCCCTTTGCTGATGCTGCGTGAGAGAAGGGATGGTGCTTCCCCTCAGAGAGAGTGGCAGTGCAGAGGCAGCCCTTGCTCCCTGGCTCGCTGCTTCTGCTAGCTGCTTTGCAGCTCTCAAAGCCAGCTGCAGTAATGGGAGAAGGGGCACTGAGCTCTCTGGCACTTCAGATTTCCTGGTACTCAAGTGACAGGGTAAGGAAGAAGGAAGGTGGATGAAGGAGCCAAGAAATACATTCAAGGATCATTGCATTCTGTATCTGTGCAACTGCAATTTGTTTCATGCACTGGGCGAGTGACAAAAGACATAGAGAGGTGGCAAGGGAAATCTGGTGTCAGATAAAGTTTGCATTGTTTGAATGGAGAAAGACACCGTTTTATGACTCCGTGTGCAACAAAGCACATGAGGTAAATATGCCAGTAAAATGAGAACTGCTTTCCTCCGTAACAGATAGTAAATATTAATGAAGATACAGGTGGTGTACATAGAGACAGACAGAGAAGAAAATATAAAAGGAAGTAGAGCAGTTATAAAAAAACAAACCTGGAAGAGTATGATGGTTGCCTTCCCTGAGGTTTTTGGTGGGGGGAAGATGGAGGAAAGTGCAACAGCAGCAACAGCAACAAAAAAATCACAACAGGGATTTATAAACTCCTGAGAAACTAGGAGACAAGACTGAAGAGAAGTGAGCAGCATCCTCTTTTTACCAGATAAAAGGGAATGTGCAGTAACAAGCAGTATGGAGGTTTGATCACTTTGCTGGTGATGTTTTTTTGATTGATTTAGGACAATCCGGTGTGCAAGCTGTGACAGGCTGTCCTAGGTTTAACTACAGCATCTCTGTGGCTGCTCTGGGGAGGCAGGACCTGAAGGCTAGCAGCCAGGGAACAGCTTTTGTTGTGATGAAGACAGCTTGAAACTCACTAATGGGGTTCAGGTCTAGATGTCAGGAACAACAAACATTTCAGTTCAGTGGCTGCCCCATGCTTAAAGACAAATGCCTAAACCATAATTCTGCAACAGAGGATGGTGATCCAGAGACCAGAGCTGAATGGAAGGCATTTTAATTTAATGTTAACCCAATTTTAATGTTAAGCCAAATGCCAACTCATGTTTGGCTTTGGTATCGAGGAAAGTCCTGATCACTTAAGTGAAGCTCTTGCATTTTCAGAGCAAGGATGAAGCTTCCCACTCATACCCCATTCCACTTCTTTCCCACTCTCAGCTTCCCATGGATCATGTCACCTTGTAGGTCTTACTCAACCTGTTGGAGGAGAAGAGAGATTTGGAGGACTATCATTGCTTGCTCTTCCTGGAGGCAGGCTTTTGGGAGTTGGACTTTCTCAAGGCTGTATCAGAAGAATGCAGATAAAGGAAGGCTGTCACCACTTGCTCCATATTTCTTGGCAGGTGGTAGTCAGGGTACAGAGAAATGACAGCAGGGAAACTGTACAAATCTGCAGCCATTCAAAACCATCAGTGAAAA
This sequence comes from Urocolius indicus, assembly GCA_013401255.1. Taxonomy (NCBI): domain Eukaryota; kingdom Metazoa; phylum Chordata; class Aves; order Coliiformes; family Coliidae; genus Urocolius; species Urocolius indicus. The sequence continues at coordinate 305,438 of WBNH01007470.1, forward strand.
GTGTGTTCTGAGGATTGAGCTACTACTTAAAGGCATGATTGCAAAGGTTACCTGTTTCAGAAGGGCAGTGCTTCTTGTCACCATTTCTTCTTGAGGTAGCAACAGGATGCAGGAGTAGCACAAGTTGTTGATAAAGAGAGCTCAGCTACAGAATGATGTTGTTCCTACTTTATTGAGGGACTCTTGTGTCGCTTGTATCTTAGCTATTTATTTGTACACTCAATGCAAACTATATATTTCAAAAATCCTTTGATGTTTTACCAGTGAGATTGACTGGGAAAAGCTATCAAAAAAAAATTTTGTCTAGATCTGATAGAGTAATTAATCTAGATGTCAACTTTTGAGATCTGCATTTTAAACTATCTGGGAGAGGATCATAGCAAGTTGCCACTTTCCCATCCTGCAGGAACTGATCTGCTTTACTGTTTGAATCCTGTTGTGTTCACCCAGAAAGAAGAAACTTAAATGTCTGTGCCTTGGTGTCTGAAAAGAAATCAAGGTGTTGCTTTGGATAGGATCTGAAGGGAGCAGCTGTGAGAAGTCTGCTATGAGGGAATAAAGGAGAGTCCATGGAGATTTATAAAAGAAGTAGACACAAATCCTTTTTTTAAAAAAGTTCCATTTTGAAGGGTAATATAAAGGAAAAAAAAATCTCAACTTTGAAGGGGCAAGGGTCTTGCTTGTCTTTCAAGATAGCTTGTAGAGAAGGCTGATGTATAATCCTAGCAAGACTCTGGCAACAAGCTACTTGGTTATTCAGTGACTTAATCTCTGCATTGAAAGAAGTGGAGCCTTGAGCAGCATATGCTAAAAAGAAGAGGTTGTGCAGACTGATTAATGTGAATTATTTCTGTTTCAATTTGGGTTTTTTTGATGTATTTTTCCATTGCCTGCTAAGCAAAGCAGTAGAAAGACTTTCCGATGTCTTTCTACTGTGTATTTGAAATTGAATGCCTTTAGCTAAAATTGTTGCTAGATTCCTTGAAGCTTTTAGGAAAAGGAGCAGCCTGTTTTGTTTTCTATCTCTCGGTAAACAAAATTCGGAATTTTTTTTTAAAGTTTGTGATTTGGGGCAGTAGAAGTAGAATTTTTTTTTACTATGTGGTTAAGAATAAATACATATTTTTGTCAGATCTCTGTCTAATAGGACTAATTTAAAATGTATTATGCAAGTTCTCTTCTGCCATGGCATTTCATAGTTAAAAATTTTCCTCCAGGAATATTTCTTTTCCAGGAAACTTCTTTTTGTACAAGATTGGAAGTTATCATAAAAAAACCCCAAGATTCTATGAAGTTTAATGAAATTAAAAAATAATGGAACTTTTAATAAAATCAGAGGTCCTAGCTCTAAAATAATGAAACTGGGAAGAATGCCAGTAGTGGAAAACTACAAACATCTAGGTGAATTGTGGTAGGAAAGTCAAGCACTTTGCAAGATGTATATTTGCAGTACTTCATGCAGACATTGTATGTATGTGTATATATATTTGCACATCTCCTATTTCTCCTTTTTATATGCAGCTAAATACATTTATTCAATCAGTTGATCATAAGATGCTTACAGAATTTAAAATGATTGTGCAAAGTTAGTATTTGAAAGAAAAAGAGGTAAATAAATAATGTTTACATACTTTGACAGGAGTATATTCTCATACAGTGTCCTGTAAACTTACAGGCATTGAAATGTTCTGATTAGTGTTACAGAAGATCACAAAGATCAGTTTGAAAAACATTGCTTACTGCCTACTTGGATTTCAAATATGGCTACATGTCTGCCTGCCCTGACAGAGGTGATGAAAGGAAAAAAATTCCTTGCAGTAACTTTTAAGACAACAAGTTTATTTTCTGATCTCTCTTGAATATTTGCTTTTGGGGAGGGGAAAAAAAAAAAACCTATATCCTCGCAGATATGTGTTTGTTTACCTGTTTGTGAATGACCATCCTGTTTATACATAAAGGAAATGAACTTCATGGCTTCAAGAATCTGGATCAACTACATTTAACCTAGCAGCAGTATGAATGCCTTTGTAATCCAATTTGTCAGTCTGTAAATATTTACCATCCAAACCACTCGGTATTGTTTCTTTATGTTGTCAGTTCCGTTGATGTAACTTTACTCTGAGTGAGATGTTAATGTAGAAGGCAACATTTCTGGACGTGTTCAGTACATACCTTCAGAAACCCTCCTGCTGGGGAAAATGAGATTTAAGCAGCTCCTCCGAGTTAAGGAGTAGGATTTGTTGTTGATGATACTCCAGGGATAAAACCCAACCCCATTGCAGCAAAGAGTAAAACTTCCGCCACCTCAGATGGAATTATGTCCCTATGTCTTCAATAATAGTGCTGTGAAACACTATTACTCTACGTATAAGTGAATATTTAAAAACAGTAAACTGTTGCTTGAGAACAGAACATAATCCTTTTTTTTTAAAATGACAAATTAGAACATCAACTTTAATTCTAAAAAGCTGTAAACATACTTAAATTTATTCTACTGGTACAGTTGATGATAAATTGAAGATTTAAGTGTGTTAATATTTGACTTTTAAAATAAAATTAACTAAATAATACAGAAATAGTGTATCTGCTGACCTAGTATTTTATTTTTGAAATGCATAACTCAGTCTCAGACTTAGCAACGTGTCTGTAAAGTCTGGATGTAGACAATTTTAAACCGAGACTTATCTTTGTAAATCATTGCAGGTGAATTTTTAAGAATATTGAAGTTTCTGAAGGTTCGAGTCAGCTTCAATAGGAATGTAAAGAATGAATAACTCCTGTTACCAGGCACTTTTTTTTGCCTGTTTTATAAATAACTAGGGCCTTATGAACACATGTAACATTTTTTAATGTCTTTACAGTAAGTAAGCTGTCAAGTTCAGGCTCTGTGCTTCAGAAAAAGGGTGGGTACATTAATACATTGAAGAAATAAAAATAGCTCTCTGAAGGATAATAGAATTGTGACTGATAAAATCAGCTTGCTGACCTGCTACTTGGGCTAACAATTGCTAGGAAAGGCTATTCTTTGTGAAACAACCGTGCTTTGTACCCATCCCAAGCAGGCTTCACCATTCTTTTGGATACTTCCATGGATACCCCATGGGGTATGGGGCTCCTGTGACTGCCTGAGCAGCCTAAAACCTGGGAGCTGGCTACTGCAGGGGTCTAGCAGAGCATCACCATGTCCAAAGCAGCACAGGGCTGAGCATCTGCTGGGTTGCTTGACATTGATCTCAGCACCAGCCAAGACTTTAGATTAGCAGAAGAGATGTACTTTATCAAGGAAAGAACCCATTTTTAAATAGATTTGCAGCAGTGGAGGCAGGAGTGCAAAAGGATAGAAGTTAATGCCTGTGTGACTCTTGAATCAAACTTGGTAAGAGTTTTCTTGTTTGCTTCTGTATACAGTTGCTGTCACAAGTAAGACATGTTTGTGCAAGCGAAAAAGGAAAAAAGGAAAGATGATCTAATGGCTTCTGTGAAAGAAGAAAATAAATAATTTAAATAAGATACTGAGGGAAGAGTTGATTTGAAGTAATAGTTACTACTTCCCCAAGTTTTGTTGCTGCCTGCTGTAAGTGACGTTATGAGGAGGGTGGGATCACCACAACCTGCATTTGACAATCGGTGACCGTTCTTGAGATGATTGTTTTCCTCTTCCCTGACTTGAATGAGCTCCTGCGGCCTCCAATGGGCACCCCAAACTTCCTCTAGCCTGGCATGGACCATGCCTTCTTCTGGCCCTTCTTCTATCAGAGCTTCATTTTTTGCTCTGTGACACAGAACAGCAAGAGAAGAGCATTTTTGTTTACTCTCTCTTCCCAAAGCTTCCTGGGTTTTGCATTCATCGTGTCTCTTTATTTGCACATTCCCCTCCACTTTATCATTTAAATTTTTTTTATTGTTTTCCTTATTGCAATTCAGGAAGGTGATACATTACCTTATTTTCCAAATCACTTATTCTCACAGAATAATTTTTAAATACATAGTTTTCTAGTTCCAGAGTATCTTATGTGCAGAGGACGTTTCATAAAGCCGATAGTGAGACTGGACACAGTTCAATTGGACAGTATGCCTGGCATATTCTGTTGGTGTGAGAAGACCCAGTTTGCAGGCTGTGTTGTAAAGTTGTTCAAAGACACTATAATAGTAGCTAGAGCAGTGCATCTATCACCTGTTAAGTGGATTAAACTTACATGTGTGGTACTTTTTCAACAGCTAAAAGGAAATACAGTGAAGGATAGAGCTGGCTACATGACTCCAAGCTTTGCAATAGTAGTTTCTGCGCTGAAAACACTGAATTTTATTTCAGAATTCTATTCACTGTTAGTGTTTCTGTATGCTCTTGTTTGTATTTTCTGCTATTGATACTGTACCTAATTCCATTTCCATTATCAGTGCAATTATTAGCAAGCTGTAAGAACTGCAGGGGTAGAGAATGCATCGTTTCAAAGAGGTGAAATGCATCTAAATCCACATTTAGGTGTCCCCTCTAGTTTTCAGACTGCAGAGAAACTTTGGTTTTCTAATGCAAGGTATCATGTGTGGATAGCTGAGAAAGTATTATTGGGGGAGACTCACAGTGGTGATGTGGTTGCAGCTTTCCAGGATGTATGCAAGCAAATGTACCCATATACCTACCACAGCATGTAACCAAGGTTTGATGTTAATTAGAGAAGGAAAGATTTAGATTATAGAGTTTTTAAGAACCTATTATTACCAGAAATTTATTGAATACTTTTACCCAAATATAACCAAATGATTTAATATCATAAGATACTAGGAATTTAGATGACTGAAACATTAGTATTCCAAGAGCTTTTTATGCAATGTGATATCACACTTGTATTTTCTTTTTTGGTTCTAATAAGTACTGTCTACCTTCAGAGTGCTTTTCAGATGATAAATCAGAATTATAAAAAAAAACCAAAACACTTCACATTACATGTTTTTGTTTCACAGACTTTATCTTTAAAAATCACTGGGTTAGGAAATACTGATATGTAGAGAATAAGGATATAGGCCAAAGAACGGCAAAGGACAGAATAAGCAAATTTCTCACTTTCAGTCTTTTGTTTAATGATTAATAGAGTAATAGAGTTCAAGTATATAATATTAACTTCAGGCAATTTAGTTTGCAGAGAAATACCTGTTTTTTATATTGTTGTACATGAAGCATGCTGAAATGCTTTGAGCAGGAGGCTGGAGAAGATGACCTCCTGAGGTCCCTTCCAAATAGAATCTTCCTGTGATCCCATGACACATGCAAGTTGGCAACCTGATAGACCATGAATACTACTGACTTGCTGCTCAGCAACAGCTTTTGCTGTTGATTGTGTAAGATGAAAATGGGCAGTGGGTTCATTGTTTTGGGCAGCTGGTATCAGAAATGACATTCAAGTTAAACTCTGAGTTTTGCTGCTAATCTTAAAGGTAAACAAAAGGAAATTGTGCAGCCATGTGAATTCACTGAAGAATTCATCTTCTCGTTTCTCTTTAGGAAATCAGCCATTCAAAACCATCAGCAAAAAGTGTGTGGCTAGGAGTGTATTGTAGACCATAAATACTTGGGTGGAAAGAGATTCTAAGATGATGGAGAAGGTTAGTGTTACTGATGCTCCCTGTGGTGATATACCAGGGCAGATGGGGTTCTTGTCCAACATTAAAGCTTGCTCTCTTTTTGTTTTGTTTTTTCAAGATTGATTGTAACCAATAAATTTCTTCCTTTGCCTCCTATCTTTCCTTTGCAATGTTTCCCCTTTGTAGCTTCTTGCATGGAAATTGTTTATTTTCTTGGGATTTCAGGGAACTACAGTTTCTATGGTCTGTTTGTTACCCGGTGGAGAATGGAGGAAGAAAAGATTTTGAAAATAATTCCTGAGCTTGTGTCTAAACCCAGTGGTGTGGGAAGCTGGGTCTATCGCTTACAAATGGGTGTTCTACCCACCTCATTCTAAGCTCCCTTGTGAAATGGCCTGGGGTGTGTTGAAGGAACTAGTGCACTGAGATTGCCTTTCTCCAGTTTTGAATTACATCTGCAGAGCTGCCATTCAAATGTTTAGAAAGATACATGACTAAATTTTGAAGGCATCATTTTTTCATTCTGTTGGTCTACATAATTAAATATTGCTCTTGGCCCTTAAGTGTGTAAGTCTTTAAAATAGATTTAAAACAAGACATTCTCTTTCAGTTTTGTTGGCTCACACTTTGTGGAGTCATTAAGGCTAAGGAAGAAATTTTATAAATAAGAAGTATTTCTTTCTCATTTGTTAAGGTTTTACATGTCCCTTGCGTTGCAACATAATTCTGCAATAGACCGTGCCAAGCGTTGGTGGTTTCCTAAGAATGCCACTGCTTCAAATTTACTTGGTTTAATAAATTAATTTATTTTCAGAGTGCTTTAAATAACATCATATCTGGATGAAGGTTTCTTTCCACTGGTGAAAACTTCTGGCTTCTATGCATAATGCCCTTTACTTACATTATTTCTCAGTAGGTTACGATATAAACCATAATTTCCTTAATGGAAAAATACAAAGGGACTCAAAAGAAAATAAAAGAAGGAAAAGATGCCCAACCTGGTAGCATGATAGCTGTAGAAACATGTTTTTTTTTCTCGAGATGTTTTAAGAATGTACACAGAATGTCCAGCACAGGGTTTGTGGTCCTGAAGTTTCATGTTACTTTTCTCTGGGAGCAAAGAACAGAAAAGTAGCCTTTTAAAAGGGGAGTGAATATTTGTTCCTGTATTCTCAGTTTTGAGAATTTTGGTTTAAAGCCAATTGGAATCTTTTTTTTTTTGGTCTAGAAAGCAGAACAAAATATCTGAAACAGCTATTGGGTGCTTTTATACATATATGTACACATATACTTAACTCTAATGGATTGGTTGCTTTTCTATTGAGATTTTTGATGAATGGACTTGTTAAAGGGTAATTTTCTTGTGAAAATATGTATAATTTTTTTCTAAATAATGATTTGTGAATGTTAATGGAAAACAAACTAAGACAATGATCAATGGCTTCATCTCATTTGAAGGTCATCAATGAGTCTTTTAAGGACAGGACTTTCATGGTTTTGGAGCTGCTCTAGAATCACTGGGCAGGGATGCTTCATATTATTTACTAGTTTCCGAATAGGGAACATAATTTAAATTGGAGTTTTTTTCCCCCTCCAAAATTAAGAAGATAGTGTTCATTCATTTCATTAACAGAACAAGTTTAAGACAGGCTGCTGATGGCTTGGAGCAGAGTGTCTGGAAAGCTATCTGGCAGCAGACTTGGTGGTGTTAGTGAATTGCTGGCTGAACATGAGCTGGTAACATGCCCAGGGGACAAGAAAGCAAATGGCATCCTGGCTTGTATCAGAAATAGTGGGATCAGCAGGACCAAGGAGGTGATTGTCCCCCTGTACTTGGCACTAGTGAGGCCACATCTCGAATACTGCATTCAGTTCTGGGCCCCCCCCTACAAGAAGGACACTGAGGTGCTGGACCGTATCCAGAGACAGGCAACGAAGCTGGTGAAGTATCTGGAGAACAAGTCTGATAAGAAGCAGCTGAGGAAGCTGAGGATGTTTAGCCTAGAGAAGAGAAGGCTGAGAGAAGACGTGATCTCTCTCTACAAGTACCTGAAGGGGAGTTGTAGTGAGGTGGGAGTTGATCTCTTCTCTATAGTAATGAATGATTAGAAATAGGCTCAAGTTGCTCCCGAGAAGGTTTAGATTGGACATCAGGAAGAACTTTTTTCACCAAGAGGATTGTTAGACACTAGAACGGGCTGCCCAGGAAGGTGTTGGAGTCACCATCCCTAGAGATATTAAAAAAATGCATAGATGAGTTGCTGAGGGACATGGTTTAGTTTAGTGATGGGCCTGACAGTGCGAGGTTAATGGTTGGCCTCAATGATCTTAAAGGTCTTTTCCAACCATAATGATAATAATGAATCTGTGATTTCATGATTGTTATGCTCTTTTAAAATTAAAGCCTGAGAGCATCATTTCACTGGTTCAGGGAAGTATGGCATTTGTAACAGAATTTACAGACTTGGGCTGTAGATGTGGTGTGCTTAAAAAGTTTGACAAGAATTCTATAGCAAAGAGCTATTGAAAGGAATCACTAATTTCCGGTTAAAAAAAAGTTTTGGGCAGTGGTACATGCTTATCATCTGAGTCTGTAGTCAGTGCATGACAAGCATCTGAGTACAGATCCTATTTTATTTTTTTTAATTTAATGTTCCAGAAAATGTAAATGTTTGGGGATTTTTTATGTTTTATAAGGTGAGCATTGTTGTTTTCTGCTTTCAGCATTAATACTAGCTAAACTGCTTTGGACGTTAGGCTCTAATAGTATGGTTTAAAAATTCAAACTGTTTTAGCTTTGATCTTTGAAAAAGAGGTGTGGATACTATTACAGACTTTCACTTCTTGTTTGCACCATGGTTTAAGATGAGCATGTTCTGCATATTGTGGAAGTGGCACACTGCTGATAGAATACAGGAGACTTCATGCATGAACCCATGTTTCAGTCATGCTTCAAGCACAGAACAGATAAAAGGCTGACCTGGAGACACTCAGTGTTGTGCAGCTATCGTGTTATCAATCAGAAGGGCCCTCCATAGTGCACGTTGGTTCCTTGTTGCTTTGGTGATTTAATGAACTGATGATCCATGTGAAGCGCTTCAGAGGGATTGGGTTTTATACATTTGCAGCAAGAATGTCAAAAGCAGTTTGATGGGATATTGTAGCTAATGCTGCCTTATTTTCAGAGCTTTGCTGGCATGATGCTGGCCTAGGCTCTCACACTGAAGTTTGAAACCTATGAGCTGTGCTGTGACAGGCATTCCAGCTTGTCCGATTGCCATGAGCTAGCACGGGAGAGTGATAGGCAACAAGTAGTGCTTCATCTGCAGGCAGGCTTACCGAGGTAGAAGGCATGTTTGAGAAGTGTGCAAATTCTTCCAGAAACCTAGGCAGTCTTAGTGTGCTCCTCCTCCTCTGTCTGAAAATGACAAATGGTGATCAGTGAGCTGAGCAATTTGTCCAAGATCACCTGCAGGGAGGCAGGATTTGGACTGGGATCTCTCTTGTCTTGATGATCTTCCTCACTACTGAGACATTCACTTGACTTAAAGCCTGCCAAGATGGCTTCATGCTTTGCCCAGGTGAAATGCCCGATGTCCTTATGGGTTCCTCTGGAGACTTTGATATTCCTTCTGGTGTTTATCTCATCTTTGCCATCTTTTGCCCTTTGTAGTGGCCTTTGTACTTGCAGACGAGCAAACTAGTATTCAACAAATCGGTGGAGGTGTATATAATGAAATAATGCAGTTAATCTGCTCATTTTTTCAGGCTGTAAAGGCAGCTGGGAATCAACAGTACTAATTACCTTTGAGTGTAAAAACTTTGTTTTGTTGTTATGAAGTTAGTGTTTATTATTTAATTTTACAACGACTGTAGGAAACATTCAGTATTTGTTTTTTCCTGTGGAGCCACTTCGTCAAATTGGCACATATCATATGTAGGTGTATAATGTGTCTCAAGTGCTAATGTCTCTCTCACTGATTATAAGAAAGTCTGGAGGGCAATATAAAAATTAGACATATCTATAGTTAAGTAGGACAGTTATTATGCATTGTATATGGTAAATTCTGACACCATTAATGTTATAGGGGCTCAAAGAAAGCTTTCAGGGAAATGAAATTTACCTTAAAATCCACTAATGTTATAATCCATAAAAAAATGAGCCCTTAGTTTGAGTGTGGAGAGGAATAGGATTGATCATCATTATTGTCCTGTGCTCCTACAGATTGTCTAACAATAGAAGTCTGATGTGCTTTACACAGGAACTTAAATGTTCACTGTACCCATTTCACAGCTGGAGAAACTATAGAAGAGAGTTTGCAAAACACATTTAATTAAAGTGAAAAGTGTTGAATGCATGGATATCCTTTTATAGTCCAGATAAAATAGGTTACTCTCTACTTTATTTAGTTAACTGCAGTGTTTAGGATCGCAAATACTCTAAAGTGTAATTTGAAGTCTGTAGATGTAGTTAAGCTGTCATTGTTAGATTATTAGAAGGGACCACTCTTTCTCCCACTGTCAAGCATATGGAGGAACAGCTCAACTTTACATGAAACTGCATGAGAGAGTATTCCAAGTATTTGTTTTCTTTCCTCAGATGCTTGTTTTTTAATTCATTCCTTTGGTTGGTAATGGGTTAGTTATTTTTGTCTGTGGCAATGTAGCAAATCTGACATTTATGTGTTTCATTAGCCATGAGTAACTAATTTTATTAAGATTTCTAGCATATTCAAATATTAGACTTAAACCCTGCCTTATGGCAAATATCAGTGTATGAATATGCTGACAAAAATGTTTTTCTACTTTTTGAAGATAGAGGACTTAATGTAATTGGTAAATCAGATGATATCTAGCACTCCATTGTAATGCTCCACTTTACATGTAAATTATGTTTTGAAGCACCATATCTTTTCTCAGTAGTGATTAATCCTTGAAATAAAGGGGGAGGGGGAAACAGCTAGTTCGTTTTTAATGATGCATTTCCCCTTTGGGAAAGATTAACTATGTACAGCTTTGTTGGGTTTAGCAATTTGCAATGAATTGTTGAGTTGTCCACAGAGACCAATTTTGTTCCTTCAGGAGAGCGTTCATCAGGTTACATTGCACTTTGCTTCTCTGAAAGAAAATAAGTTCTTACCTCTCTAAGGCAAGAAAGAGTAAGTTTTGTGCCAGCATTTGAACTTTAATAAATCTAGCAAGTAAAACTAAGCTGTAATATCATAGAATCATAGAATGGTAGGGGTTGGAAGGGATCTTTAGAAATTATCTAGTCCAAACCCCCTGCAGAAGCAGGTCTACCTACATCAGTTCACACAGGAACGCGTCCAGGAGGGTTCTGAAGGCCTCCAGGGAAGGAGACTCCACACCCTCTGGGGGTGGCCTGTGCCAAGGCTCCCTCACCCTCACAGTGAAGTAGTTTTTTCTTATATTTAAACGGAACTTTTTGTGTTCCAGCTTCATTCCATTACCCCTTGTCTTGTTGCTAGGTAAAATAGAAAAAAGGGATGTCCCAACCTCATGACATTCACCTCTCTAGACTAAAGAGCCCCATTCCCCACAGCCTTTCCTCATAAGGAATATGCTTCAGTCCCCCGATCATCTTGGTGGCCCTGTGCTGGACTCTCTTCAGAAATTCTCTGTCCCTCTTGAGCTGGGGAGCCCAGAAATGGATACAGGACTCCAGATGAGGCCTCATCAGGGCCGAGTAGGGAGGGAGGAGAACCTCTATTGACCTGCTGACCACACTCTTCTCAGGATGGGATGCCACAAGGGCACATTGGGCACATTGCTGGCTGGTGTTTAGTTTATTGTCAACCAGGACGCACAGGTCTCTTTCTGCAGAGTTGCTCTCCAGCAGGTCAATCTCTAGCCTGTACTGGTGCATGGGGCTGTGCTTCCCAGGTGCAGGACTCTGCATTTGTCCTTGTTGAACCTCATGAGGTTCCTCTCTGCCCCTCTCAAGCCAGTCAAGATCCTGCAATATGTTTGATGGATGCAGAAAAGGCAGAGAAGGAGAAGGCAACTATCTCAGATCATACTTTTATTTTCTGTGGTTTTGATTTGCATGTCTGAATTTCAGATTATACTCAGTGTTGTGTCCTGATTTATATTTGCCTGTCGGTGATATGCCTTCAGACTATTTTTAGCATCTTTGCCCTGCCTCCTTTTCCTGCTCTTTCTGTTTTTCAGATTTTAAATAGATACTAATGGCTTGATTAATTTTGCAGAAAGAGTTATTTGTTGCCTTCTGTACATCTAAGGTCCACAGCAGAAAGTGGGAATATATGGTAACACCTAGCTTAATTCCTGTAAGGGAATGGTAAAAGTCCAAACGTTAGGGTTTCTTATGGGAAGCTGTGGGGGATCTTCTCTAGCTATATCTTTTTGGTTGATTCCATAGAGGGCATCTCAAAATGTTTCAGATCTAGTGGGGAAATACTGTCACCTGAGAGTGCTGCTCAATCTCCCTTGTTAGGTGAGCTGTGTAAGCTACTCCTTTATTTAAGACAATATGACTTGGCCCTTGCTTGGGAGTGGGAGTGCTGGGGCAGGGGTATACAGAAGATACTGCAGCCTTTTAAGTTACTTGGAGGAAGAGCTTAATGGATAACAATCAAGTGCAGCAACATCTGCGTATTGAATCCATTTAGCATCCATATGCAGAAGCCTAACAGCCTTCCTTCATTCCAACACATGAAACAAAAAAATGGTTTGCTAGCAGTGAGAATGGGTGTTGATGTCCCTTCTTGTGCAAGATCATGTCCCATGCGTGTGATCTGCAGCCATGTGGTGGGTTGTTTTGTTGGATTTTTTTTTCTAAAACTGTACTGAGAGTTGGCATTTGAGTAAAGGATGGCAAGGAATGAAAATGCTCCCCATCTCTTGTACTAAAACCTATTGAAAATTAGTATTGTGAATGCGGGACTGATGGGATATGACAGATTCACTGGCTAAAAGCTTGAACTCAAAGATTGTTAGAAATGGTGATGTTATCTTTCCACTGACTGGAAGGATATTACAAGTGTAATAGACCTGTTAACCTTTTTTCCTTTGCTTGGGTTTTGGCTGTATATTTCACAACTGAAAATAGTTGGATGCGAAGTGAATGATGTGAAATAAGTAAATTGGAAGAACAAATACAACAGATAAGTAAATGTTTGTTTCGTTTTGTTTTTTCTTCCTTACCCCTGACCTCTCCCAAACTTACAGCCACAGGAACAAGTCTTCAGGCTGGCCTCACCCTTCAGGGACCTGGAGCTTGAACCAGGGGACACCTTATGGATGGGAGATGACGGCAAACAGAGATGGAAGAGATTACTTCATCAAGTAAGTAGGCAGTCTGAGCTGTGCAATCTGTAGCTCGCAGAGCACTGTAGCCCTGCTCTTGACTGTATCGCCTTGAAATCCTAGTTCCTGCTTCAGCCCTACACATTTAATGTTCAAGTGTTTTAATTTATTGCACAGAAATAGCTTTGACTGTAATTCACCGTTCCTTGTTTTATTACTTGGTTATTTCACTTGTCCAAGAAAATGCTGATAATTTGAAGACCTATAATTCATCAAGGAATTACAAGAAATGTCATTAACAAAAAAGAAAAAAGCCATGTTTAAAGAATGAGGCAAAAGTTCAACTCTGACTGTAACAGTTATCCTCCATCTCTGCCATGCAAACTCTTTTAGTTTGTCTAATATATTCCTAATACTGCTATGAAAAAATCTGTATTTTGATCCTGTAAATATTCTAATTATTTGATTTCCTATAGTCATTTAGCTCTGAATTTAAAGGTTTGCAAAATAAATGTCAATGCTGATGATGTGATCACCAAAAAAAAAAAAATGCTTTTATTTTCCCAGTGAAAAATCGGCATAATTAGTCTTTGAAGTCACTTAAGTGGCTTGGATAAAATGCAGTTTCTGTTCTAGCAAATGTACACTTACATGGCTTTGGAACTTCTTCACTGAAGATGGTGGTGATGGTGGTGAGTTAGCAGAAGTATTGCCTATTTTTTCCAGCATTAAGCTTGCATCTCCTTTTTAAGGCTAGCATTTTGGCTCTGCTCGTGTGAAGCACTGTGGGTTTTTAATTATTATTTCAGTTTTATGTTTACCAGTCTCTTTAGAAACTTGCAGATGCTTTAAAAAGTCTTGAATGGGAATTACAAATTTTTTTTTAATGTAGAGTAGAAGGATCAGACTTATTTTAAATTGACTATTAAAAGCCCTGAATTCACTCAAGATCCTTCATCTGCAAAACCAGTATTGTACAACGTAAGAACAAGGATCTCCATTATTCTGCTTTCTCTTCTTCTTCACTTTGCCTAGGGTGTGTGCCTTGGCTTCCTAGGTGGCATTTGCTTTTGGAGTGAAAAGATGTGTAGCAGCATGGTGTCCTGCAGAGCTTTCAAGATTTGGAGAGATTTCAGAGCTGTCCAAAGGACGGTTCAAAAGCTGGCTTTGAATTGTTGTTTTCTTCTTTGAACAAGTATTTGTTATGCTTTCCATGTCTGTAAGACACCTGCTACAGCACTGGACAATGTGAAGCTGAATGCCAGGTGCAACATAACTATATTAGCATAGGCTTTTCTGCCTGAACTAATCAGGCTTGTCAAGACATACAGGTGATCCTCCAAAGTACTGTGCAGATGTGATTTTGCTGCTTCTGTTGCTCTAGTTAGTAAAGGGACTCGCACACCTTGAGTTTTCACTTTTTCTGCAGACTGTCAGGTTCTCCTCTGTCTGAGATTCATTTCAAAAATAATATCCTGCTTCTGAGGACAAGCACCACATTTCAATCCTCCTTTTTTTCACACTGGTCACATAATGAGATGCTGCATTTGTTGTATAGCCATAAACAGCTGCAAATTACATAATGTAGTGCATTAGTACTCATTAATTTTGCAATTTGGGAATGTTTTCTAACTCTTAGGAGCTAATGATTATTTTGTTTATTTTTTTGATTGCCTTTTAGTACCTTAAAGTGCCATATCCCTCTCTTAAATGCAGAAACCTGTATCTAGGAACAAAAATCTGTAACAAGCAGTGCCAAATTATGCCTCGAGTAATGTTAAGCTTGTTGTTATTTTGTTGGTTCGGGGATTTTTTTCCATGCTCTTTGAAGTACTTGCTCTCCAATCTCTTTAGAGTCCAGGTCTTTCTTCTATTTTTCTCTGCATGTGGACAGCAGACTATGTGGGAAAAAAAAAAAAAACAGGCTGCTTTAAAGGGTGATGAGAATGTGACCTCTGAGAAAGCTGACCTGCAGAAGCCTTTGATATTTTGTACAAGACTTCCTTACCCTCTGATATCTCTGAGCGGTCTTGGGTGCAAGTTGAACAATGCTACGTACGTATATGTTGTGTGAATTATAGTACATAGTCTTGAGTCAAAAGTTTTAAAGCAACAGCATTGGCTGTAACACATGCATCAGCCATGTCTGCAGATTAGTAATGCATATTACATGAAATGACAGTCCTCTGAAGTGCATTAAGAGCCTCTACCTTCAGAAACTGAACAACATCAGGAAATCATTTGGAACCACGTACTGCTGTATTGAATCACCAGCTGTCCACTGTTAGTAGTGAACTTCAGCCCAGGAAGCTACTACAACATGGCAGGGGCATTTTGCAAATAGTGCTTGAAACCACATAAATGAAAGCAGGGTTTAATTTCTTTCCTTCATTTTTCATCTCTGGATTTTAGGAATGAAATAGTGAGATGGTTGTTGAAAATTGTGTCAATAAAGGCATGAGAGACATCTGCAAGACAGCGTTTCATATTTTCTCAAAGGCTTTTTTATAACCATGCAGATTAACAAATTGCATCACACTGAAGGGGAAATGGCAATTAAAATACTTCACTTGGTTTTGATTAAAGATGTATAAACCAGGTATTATCACAATGAAATGTGCACATGAGTTCTGAACAAGCAAATAACATAATTCATAGCAACATTAACTGCTTTTTAGTTAAATAATTTACTTACTGCCATATGTACATATCCATTCAACTGCAAGCAGGCATATTGTAATTTTGAAATTGTGGGAGGAATAGAGAATCCAGGAGAATCTTTTGGTGAAATGAAAAGTAATTATGTAGTGTCGCTGTAAGTGCTTTGAGGCGTGAACAGGAAGACATGTTTATTATATATGCTGAAGCAAATTTGATTTTCTTTGAAATCTCTGAAAGCCCTTATGGCCTGAGCTAATCAGGGCCAGCTTCCATTGCCAGGCAGCAGTTTGTAAAAGCACAGGAAGAGCCTTTTATCAAAATATTTTGAGATGTCGCTATCAATTCATTATCTCTTCTGTTCAGATGACACAACCAGAGTCATTTTGCAAACCTCTAAAATACCTTTTCTTAATTTTAGGCCATGGTAAATTAAAGTTTCAGAAATTCATCCGTTCCCTTTTAAGTTGCCACTTTTACTTGAAACGGCCTTATGAGATAAGCAATACATTTCAGATGGGAGGATGGTAGTCACTTAGTATTCCTCCAGCGTGTTTTATTGTACTTTACAAGCTGTATTAATCAAGACTTTAATATAAAATCATTTTCAGTGTATATTTAATTATTTTAAAGGCTTTTTTTGCATTTATTATACATGATTATGAGAAATTTCTCTGATGCTAATTTGAATACAAACATGACACTTATTAAAAATTTATTTGCTGTGGGTATAGGGTTTCAGGGAGACAGCATGGGAAACAGGAGAATTTTGTCTGATTTTGTACCCAGAATGTTTAGCCTCATGGCAATTTTGGCTTGTCTAAGTTGTCACTGCTACGATCTTAGTGATTTTCAGACCTGTATATTTTTGCCCTTTCCCTTGTGTCAGCCTTGCTACTTGTCAGATCTGGATGGCAGGTGATAGAGGAAAATAAACTGGCAAAAGCTAATAGAAAAAAAAAAAGAAAGAATCCTGCAGAGAAAGCCTGAATTTTATGTCAGTTTAGCTCCCTGACCCAGTCCTCTCTGTGGTCTGACAGAGTTGCAGAGTAGTTCAGGATGGAAGAAACCTCTAAAGGTCAGCTGGTCTCACCTTTTCCTTGGACTGTGGCTAATACCAGGCAATGAGAAGTACTACTCAGATATCAAAAAAACTGACTGATTGTGGGAACAAGGTTGCCACAGACTTCTGTTGCCTTAAGTCGCCCTACAACTGCACTCTAAGGTGCAAGGTTTGCTGCCATGTTAAGCTCTACCCTTTTTATTCCTATTTAATTCCTAGGGTAATTCCTGGTATTTACAAGTGTATAAATGGTAGATATCAGGAGGTTGGGACATACCTTTTTTCTATTGTATTTGGTGACAGGACAGGGGGTAATGAGATGAAGCTGGAACACAAAATGTTCCATTTAAACATATGAGAAAACTATTTTACTGTGAGAGTGAGGGAGCCCTGACACAGGCAGCCCAGGGAGGATGTGGAGTCTCCTCCGGAGGTCTTCAAAACCCACCTGGATGCATTCCTGTGTGACTTGATCTAGGTGGACATGCTTTGGCAGGGGGGGTTGGACTAGATGATCTCTAAAGGTCCCTTCCAACCCCTACCATTCTATGATTCTATGATTGTTGTGTATCTGGCTTCTATCATTGAAATAAAGACCAGAGTCTAAAATCAGATTAACTGAAAGGAAGTGTAGCCCTTCCTATGTGGACTCAAAGCACAATGGTCTCGGTAAGGTGTACTTAGTTATTACACTCTTTAGAGGAGTTTGTTAAGTCACCGTGTTGCCATATCCTTATTTACAAGAGATGTTTACTTCTGTCATTGCCTCAGAGATGATGACAGGGCCTGTCTTGTCTGCATTACCAGTTTGGTTTACTCCCTATTTTACTCCAAGGACCCTGACCATCTGTACTTTGTGCATATTAGCTTGATTCTGTGCTCCAGTCTGGAACAAACAGCAAACAGCTGGGACCCTAGGCATGAAATAAAAGGCAGCACACACAGAAATCAAAGCCCTACAGCATTACTACTTGGCTTGAAACCACAGGTCAGTCCCCAGACCGCACAGCAGAGCTGAGAGAGACCTGTTCATTGGAAGTCTTTCCAAATCTTGTTACATTAGTATGACATGATTGCTATGCCAGTTGAAATACGCCACATCATATTTTCATATCTTGAGCACCTGCTGTTGTTTTTCACTGTTGCTTTTGTATTTGGTAGCACTAAATTCTTCCGGATTTCTTCTAGGTGTATCTGACAAACTTAGTTCTTTTTTCCTTTAGGATATATTATCCTGTATATAATATAATCTCTGTAATCATTGTGTTGTGAAGTCATTACATTTTTTTTTCCCCTACTTGGCTCAGTAACTATGGTATTCCTGAAAAAAACTAATTTTTGAATGTCAGCTTTTGTCCCACACATAAAACAGAGGTAACGTGTTCTGTTCTTTGGTAGCTAGTACAGCTCACAACATCCAAATTCTCAAAGCAGATGCATTACAATATTTCTTTACAATATGGAAAAGCCTTGATATCCTTCTGTCCTCAAATACTTAAATTGTCTTTAGTGGTCTTCATGTTACTCTTGCAGTGCTTGCCCTGCTTAGAAGAGGAAACTTATTCACGTGTCTGAAAGGTAGAGTGCCTCTCAGCATGCTGTCTGGCCTGAGTGCTTCTCCTTGTACACTCAATTCTCACAGCTGGCTAGCCATGTGGAGTGACAGAACACAATCACTGATGGTATTAATGGCATATCAATCAAACATCCTGCTTATTAAGGGGTACTAATTTACACCAGATGCAAAAGTGAGGCTCACAGCCTGCTAATCAGTTTACTCAAAAATAAATAAGCCCAAAATGAGATGTTTTGATTTTTTTTTTGTCTTGGTATGTCTAGCCCTACCCCAAACCTTCTGGTCCGTATGTTCTGCAGGCTGTACGTTGCATATTGGTAGTTTCATCCTTTCTCAGAATATTTCTCTTGGGTTTACTCTATTGGGAGGTTCTGAGAACAATCAAAGGATATAAAATACAACTAAAGCCTTGATTATTGTTACAGTGTTGTTCATATTTTGAAAAGGCTTTTTTTATTTGTACCTTAAGACTACCTTCGTATGTAAGACTATAATGACAGTTTGAAGCCACAGGAACCACCTTCTGCCCTGTAGATATGATGTGATATAGCACTTTACTGAATACATTACATTCCTTCATTTATAAGTACAAAACCAATGTTGACTAGGTTCACTGTAGCATTTATATGGCATCTGCAAAATACAAGCAATGCTGCTGCTGTTGCTGCTGCTGCACCATCCTTCAGCTGGCATCAGAGCACCTATGCTTAAGCAGGGTGTCTACAACGGGATTCATTTCCTTCCGATTTGCATTAGGGATGTGAATGGAGGCAGGCTGTATGCCAGGATAATGCCTCAAGCCAAAGGCTGACTGCGGTGTGCCTCTTCAGGCATCTCCACTCCCAGGTGAGAAGACTAGGAGCAGGCAGTGGAATCACACTCTGTGGCCCACTTATTCCCACGTCCCTAAAAGGGACATCCAATGAGATTGAGTGGCAGGCTTTTTAACAACGATAAAAATAGTACAACCTATATAATTAGCAAATATAACTCTCGGCTACAGGTTATAGTAAAGCCTAAAATACTTCATAGGATTCAAATGTACATTTGCAATATACATTTGTAATAAGACTTCCACTATTAAATTAAATAGGATTTTAAAAAAATAGAGCAGATATAAAATCTTATGTTTCAGACAGGCGGGTGAGTCAGCTGCTGACTGCCTAGGGCTAGGACGAAACTTCCTGTATTAATCAGGTTATTCTATAATTACAAGGTTTCTTGCACCTTCCTCTGAAGCGGGTACTGAGTGCTGTCAGAGAAAGGATACTGGACAAGGCGGACAACAGGTCTGATTGGTATGGCAATTCTTGTTTTTTTCTCTCTCTTTTTTTTTTTTTTTTTTACTTTCCCTTGTCACCAACAGGGACTGTTGATATGAATAGTGTGCTGTTAGAGAAAGGGTGCTGCTATGCTCCTTTCACACTGTATACAATTTTTCTTTCGGTTGCTAAGGGTTTGACCTCCTCAAGGACAGGATTGCATGGTAGAAGTGGGAGTGGGGCTAGAAGAAATGAGCAACAGAAGCAGGGACATACAAACATGAGTGACTGTTTAAATCAAACCTGAATACTTAGAAGGAAGAAGAATTAAAAATTAGAATTATGTAACAACCTGTTTGTGTTAGTGGTCTGCCTAGAGACAAGTGGTGCATATGGTGAAAGAGAAGGTACTGCAGAATTAACTTGACCTCCTGGAAAAAGAAGGTGATTTAACAATTGTCTTTCCTTCACAGAGCACTGTTGTTCTAGCCATAAATATGGCAGATATATATATGACAGACAAAATGATGTTAATATCAGCTGGGATAAATCATTGTTGTAATGGAGGAAGTAATAGCAAAGAGATGCTGGTTTGTGAGGTTATTTTATTTTAACTAGAATATGGGAAAATGGAGAGTTCATTTCATTTTAAGGCAGCTGCACCCCAGCCAGCTGATGTACAGTAACTCAGGAGCTAGCCGCAGCAGCATGTCTCCTCCTCTACCTGCTGGCTTGACCTTTCTAAATCCTCTCTGCACACAAGTGTGACCATCACTTGCTGAACCAAGAAGATTCCTCAAACAGGAATGATGAAGGGAGTCTGTGGTGGTTTAGCCAAGTGTCCATCAAGTTATAATATCACTCCCTATCCTAAACAGGACAGGAGAGACAGAGAAATATAACAAAGAGTTTGTGAGTTGAGATAAGGACAGAGAGATCGCTCAGCAAGTAGTGTTACAGGCAAACAGACTCAACTTGGGGAGAAAAAGGTTTGATTTATTAAAGGAACAAAGAAAACAGAGAGATGAGATATGAAATTGAATCTTAAAACATCTCCCTCCCACCCCTCCTCTTCCCAGGACTCTCCTTCCCTCCCCTCCAGTGGCATGGGGGATGAGGGTTGTGGTCGCTTCATTACAGATGCAGTTTGCTGCTGCTTCTTTGGGAAGGCCTCCTCACACTTCCCACTGCTACACTGTGGGGTCCCTCCCATGGGAGACAGTCCCTCACGAACTTCTCAAGTGTGAGTCCTTCCCATGGGTCACAGTTCTTTATGAACTGCTCCAGCATGGGACCTTCCATGGGGATAGCTTCTCATACCCTGCCCCAATATGAGCCAGCCACCAGGAGAACGATCATTCAGGTACCAACTGCTCCAGCCGGTGTCCCTCACATGATGCCAAGTCCTGAGAGCAAACCTGCTCTGATATGGTCTCATCTCTCCCCACGGGCTCCCAGGTCCTGCCAGGAACTTGCTCCAGGGTGAGCTTCCCATGGAGTCACAGCCTCCTTCAGGCATCCACTTGCTCTGGTGTGGGGTCCTCCATGGGGTGCGAGTGGATCTCTACTGCCCAGTGGCCTCCATGGACTGCAGGAGCACAGCTGCCTCATCATGGTCCTCACCACAGGTCACAGAGGAGTCTTTCTTTCAGAGCCTAAGTACCCTCCTCCCCTGCAGATTCCATCTTAGAATTGACTGGCCCTAGCCCAGGGGAAGCTTCTGGTACATCTTTGTTTAAAGAACCCATCCCTGTAACTCCCCCCACTACCAAGAAACCTGGACTGGGCAAAACTACTATAGAGTTAGTTACACAAGAAGGTTGTTTTGCTCATCATTAGCCTTGGATTGCCTAGCTGTAGTTGTCCTGAAGTGCAGTACAGGGAATTATGTACTTCAGACCCCTATTACAGCACAGATTTTTGATTGGTGTTTCTGATTTAGTCTCCAGGGTTTTCTCCAAACAAACTGGATGGGCACCATACAATTCAGGGAAATATTGCATCCTGGAAACTTTTAGTCGTGTGTGTTTGAAGGTGAATTAGGAAGTAGAATAAAACTTCTGGAGAAGAACCTGTATAGAAAGAAAAAAAAATCAGGGGATGCTAACACAACATCACAAAGTGTGGAGGTGAGAAGGTGAAAGCCTCATTACTCTTTGAGTTCACATGCTTCTGGATAGATGTTTCATATGGCATAACAGCATCTCAACTCTACATTACAGCATCTGCAGAAGCATTGCTTCAGTACACCAAGTTACCCTTCCCAGGGTTGTAAAAAACAAATTCTTCTAACATTCTCTGTGTGAGAATGATAGTCTCAGTTGGAGTCTGCTTTTTCAAACATGTCTCTTGTAAAACAGAGTGAAGCCCCTACAGAATCAAGATCAAAAGCATCAAGTTCTGGTTCTGCAAAGCCATGCAGGTGGTTGGGAGAGTGGCAGTGGTTACTAAGAACCTCTGAAGCCTTATCTCAGGTCACATGCTGTTATCCCCAATGGTACAAAGACAGAGGCTCTACTACAACCAGGCTACTTAACAGTCTTTAAAAAGAAAGAGGGTAAAGCAGCCCCTGAAACACTAGAAAGATGGAATGATGTTGCAGGCTGTACATAGGGGCCTTAGTGGCCACAAGCGGGAAAAAAAAGAAAGAAGGTAAAGCTATGTGATACTCAGTGTTGGAACTGGGACCTTTCACGGCAAAGGCTAGTTGAAGTTTCCCTTAGGCTTTCATTTACAGCATTAAGAAAAAAAATGTGCTGGAGACAGGTTATAGAGCAGAAAAAAAGAGGTGAATATCATCACAGTACATTGCTGCTGTTTGAAGTGCGCCAGTTCATCATAGCATATGTACAGAATTTAAAACAAGCTATCTAATATATTATTCCATGCCAGGAAATGCCATATTGATGGTGCCTTTCCCACAGTCATTCATACACTAAGGAACTGCATGCCGAGCTACATGAAAGCCAGCAATGGAGAAACTGTATGTATCCTTTTGGCTTTGATTCTCACACATTAATATATTTAGTTTTCCATAAAGAAAATCAAATATAAGCCTACTGTAAAAAGATTATTATCTAGATTGTTATTGTAGAACAGCAAAGTAGTTTGTTCTACAAAGACATGATGATACTACCGACAAAAGCTTACTGAATTTTAATTCTAATTTAGATTTTAATTGCCCTTTTTACAATAAAATACTGCTTAATTATACTACTCCAAATACTCAACTCCCAGATGTAATGCTAAAAATCCTCATATTATGTATATTTTCATGTATGTGTAAGGTTAAGGTGAAGAAGTATTTTAACTGAACTCAAATTAACTTGATCACTGACAACAATATGACTCACTGCAATATTTTGAAAGCCATTTATCTAATATTCACCAGGATCCTGTGCTGTTCCATAGAAAAGCTTTGATTTAAAATAAACCAATCAAACCGCGTGGCTGTGCAATTAAATATCACCATGGTAACAGGGATTAAGCACACAATGTAAAGACCTGATGACAGTGCAGAGATTATTTCAAGTTTCTTACTCTTCCAGCAGTACCCATATAAATTTACACATTCTGGATCAAACATTGCGAGACATAAAAACGAAAGAGGTTGAGGTACTTTTGTAGCATCTTGGGACTTCACAGAATATTTTCCTGACAGGGGAGCTAATTAGCTGGAATTGCAAATAGGAACTTAGCAAACAGATATGAATAAATGTTTTCTCGTGGGATTTATTTAGCATTTCATAATGAAAACCTGGATAGGCATATTATTTAGGATACAAATAGGATGGAAAAACTTTGCCATAGTTTAAGGAATAGCAAAATAATGTCATTTTGCTTTTAATTTTTATGTCAATTTAGCTTCACTTAATAAAGATGAGTATTTTTAGCTCTGCTACAACATTTCTAATGTTACATATTTACAAAATTATTTTGTTATATTGCAGACAGATGCACAGAAATTCAGTGAAGACATAGGATGATGCTTTAATCAGTCCTAAGGTATTTCTGTCTGGCTCTGGCTCTATTCTTAGCTTTTTTGAATGTATTTATGGAATATACCAGAGATCTAAATTTGCTGGTGTGTGGAGTTTTCACTTTTTAGTGGTGTGGTTTAAGGTTGTATTGTTTTCCTTTTTTCAGACTGGCTTTTGATTCAGTTGTAGGAGAGCTATTCTGTTCACAGCAGTATAGTCTCATACTGCTGCATAAAACTGAAATACCTGGCCTAGATTTTGTGATTGGAAGCCTTAATCCCCTACTTTTGGTTTATCAGCAAGTGTTGAGTACAATCAGGGGATGTAGCCACAGGCTGTTCTCTACAAGAAATCTCTGATGATGGCTTTGGACTGTGTTGATTTTTCCATGAGGGAAAATATATAAGGACATCTTCTGTCCATCAATTCTGTCAACCTATGAGAAATAGAACTGAACTGCCTTCAGTGTGCAAGCAATTTCATCCTGTATTATGCAGATGTAGGCTCTGTAGTGCCTCTGCTTTCCAAATATTTGGTCAGTATTTCAAGCACACCAGATGTTGAGATCAAACTGTATGGTTTCCACCAGTGCTTAATCATCTGAGATGGTCCTTGGGATCGTGCTCTTCTTATTCTTTGAGGTGGTATGGGCTTTCCACTCTTGCAGAGCAGATCTGATGCTTGGAAAATGTTTTAAAAGGCCTCAAGGTAGGTGGACCCATAAGTGCACCTTTTCTGTGGGAATAGGGACTCAATAAACCTGTCAGAGTGCATTTTAAGTGTCTGGTTTTAATTATGGAAGACTATACAGTCTGTGATGTCTTTGGTCCTCTATTCATTTTAAGCATAAGCTTAGGTCTCTATGTGTAAACAGTTTGTTCAGCTCTGCTCTTCCAAAAAGACATGGCTTCAATTTTAGTAGTTATCCGACATCCAGTTTTGTTGGCTCTAAGTTAAAATGTCTTTCCTGGCACGTTGAGATGCAATTTTGATTTTTTGCATCTTGGGATAAAGAGCCTTTGTTAAAGATTCATGATAAATACTGTAGTTATATCCAAAAATCATTGCATCTGGTGAGTTCCTAAAGGAGGAGAATACCAAGCACGTTTTGTAGGACTGAGTGTAGAAAGTATCTGTTTATGATAGCACTCTGTCAGCATACAAAAATGCAGAAGGTTTTTTTTGGCTTAGGCATCCAGCAAATGTAGATGGAAGAAGTAGTGAAATATTGATGAAACATAAGGTAAAATCAGAAAAACAGGGATATCTGGGAGAAGTTTATTAAGAAACAGCTTATGAGGTAGAGGAGACAGTTTCTTAGATAGTGTTATCCCTGGGCTTGATCAGGTGGGAACAAGAGAGTTTCACCTGGAGTTTGAAGAGCTGCTTTATGTTTCCCTTCCTCTTTATAATCCCTTTTGTACATCAAGGTTTTGTTTTCTGCTGTTTTTATTGTTCTTATTTAATCCAGTCAGTGCCTTGAGCTGGACAGCAAAAGCTTGGCATAAAGACATTTTGTTTTGGGCCATGAGGGGCTGATTCTGGCAGCTCATAGTAATGACATTTAAAGATTTTGTTGCCTAATTCCTGTTGCCAGCGTCCTATTAAAATGCAGTTCCATCGTTTTAAGAGCGTACTAGGGAATGATGAGCTTAATGGTCTACCTTTGAAATAAAATTCATAAAAAGATCGTGGTGAGAACCTCATGAAGTTCAACAAGGCCAAGTGCCAGGTCCTGCATGTGAGTCAAGGTGATCCCAAGCACAAATACAGTCTAGGTAAAGAACAGATTCAGAGCAGCCATGAAAGGAGGGACTTGGGGGTGTTGGTTGATGAGAAGCTTAATGTGTCCTGGTAATGTGCACTCACAGCCCAGAAAGCCAGCCATGTCCTGGACTGCATCAAAAACAATGTGGCCATCAGGGAGGTGATTCTTCCCTTTTGCTCTACTCTCATGAGACCTTTTTGGAGCACAGCATTCAGCTCTGGGGACCCCAATATGAGAAGTGCATGGACCTGTTGAAGTCAGTTCAGAGGAGCATCACATCAGGGGGCTCAAACACCTCTCCTATGAAGACAAGCTGAGAGAATTTGGGTTGTTCATCCTGGAGAAGGCTCTGGAAAGACTTTATAGCAGCTTTCTGATACATAAAAGGGGCTACAAGAAAGCTAGAGAGGGAAGTTTTTACAAGGATATGTAGTAATAGGACAAGGAGTGATGGCTTTAATCTGAAAGAGGGTAGATTTAGATTCTATGTAAGGAAGAAGTTCTTCTCTGTGAGGATGGTGAGGCACTGGAACAAGTTGGCCAGAGAGGCTGTGGATGCCCCATTCCTGGCAGTGTTGAAGGTCAGGTTAGATACGACTTGGAGCAACCTGGTCTAGTGGAAAGTGTCACTGACCATGAAAAGGACTTGGAACTAAATAATTTTTAAAGTCTCTTCCAACCCAGACCATTTTATGATTCTATGGTTAGCTCAGCATTGGTGTTGAACACTGAAAGCTTTCTAGTCGGGAATCTTTTTAGTTAAAACATAAATATGAGAGGGAGATGTTTCCATGCCTTCAGACATGGGCTGGCATTCTGTCTAGATCTTGAAAACAACTTGATTCACCAAAGTTTCCAAAAGGCATTGAATGATGTCTGGTCAGATGAATCCAAGCATCAGTATCCTCAAAGTCTGTTTAAAAACAGACCTGTTAGTTTCCTCAACTAGAATTAATTAAAACAAATGCAAGCTAATGGGCAGATCATAAGACCAGCTGCTTTCGTTGCATGAGCCTTCAGGAATTATATTCCTGAAGGAGGAACTCTTACCACCTGAACATTATGTGTAATAGCTACTTTTACAGCCATGCCTCTGTGACTTGCATAGGCAACTGAGCCCTGTGCCGAAAGCCTGGGCACCGTTAGGAAGAATGACCAGGACAAAGCTTTCTGTAGAGCTACTCTGAGAGGAAAGTTTGGTTGTGTTGACTTGTTCCTTTTCCGTAAGCTGTTTCTTTGGCAAGCTTACGGAGTTAACTGGCATTTCCCTAACATCCTTAGAGAGAAACGATGTCACGACTTCACATGTTCTGGTCAAGGATCTGGCAGCCTAAAACAAGTTAGCCAGGCAGTGCTTAGCTTACTGTTACGGTTATTTGATTTTTTTGCTCAAATTTAAAGCTGAACCTCCAGACAAATTCATGAGATTTAAAAAAAAAAAAAAAGTAAAAATAATGGGTTTAGTGGCTGGGGGGGGGAATTGTAGTTGTTTATTTCTTTGTTTTTGTGCTACAGGAGCACATGAAGTCTGCCACATAAAACTAGGATCCTCATGTGCTTTGGAGTTGTATTGTAATTAGCAGATGCTAGAAGAATATTGACTTTATTGTCATTTTTTTTGTTGCACTGCTGAAGTATGGTGAGATCAAGTGAATTTTTCAAGAAGGGATTTATTGCCATGCTCTCCTCCCGAAATCTGTGTCAAAAGAATTGCATGAGAATTTTTTTTCATAATTACTATTCAGGGGCAAATTAAAAAGCTAAGTAGTCCCTATGTTGCCAGACTAAGTATTGTGCCCTATTTGCAAATCATAATGATGTTTTGATGTAAATATTAATGATAGAAAAGGGATTTCCTTAGAGTCTCTGGCTAGATTTATGTGGAATATAGCACACTTGTGTTCTGCTACGTGGAAGAGAATCCTGATAAACATTTGCACTGACCACTCAGCATAATATAGACATTCCCTACTGAGCTTTTAAAAAGTTACTTGGACTGCCTGCCATTCTCAAGGTATCCCAAATTTTACTTGGTATCTCACGCACATTTTACAACTCAGCCTGACCTCTCTGCTACAAGAGCTAAGATGCTACTGGAATTTGACTTTGCTGCTTTAAAGTTACTTTGGTTGATCTGTGCAAGACAGCAGGTGCAGGTGGTCTAACGGCTGCATTATAGATAGGCTACCACTCTCAATAAATCTGGAAGTCGTCGTTTTTACTGGAGAGCTAGATGTGTTTATATACAAGACTGAGGGGGATTCTCAGGGAAGAAAATCAGAGGGAAGAGGAGAGAGAGGCAGAGGAAGCCAGGCATGTGTCATTCCTTATGAAAATACCAGTTTCAGCATGATGACATAGCGTTGTGTGTGAATATGAGACGCAGAGAGATCCACGCACATATGTATATCTCCTCCATTTGTGCAAGGATTCTTGCTGATAGTAGGAAAAGAATTGTAAAAAAGGTTACCTTTTAAAAGAAGACTTTTTTATCATCTGGGTTTATAGTCTAGTTTATTGTGTCTGAGATCTTAAAATGATGTGGATGCACGTGAAAACTAGGTAAAAGAGAGGCATAATTACCCAAATAACAACACTGGTAAAGACATTGCATAAAAGCAACAAATGTGCAAGAAGTTAAAAGGACTGACCAATGCAGAAAGCTTCTTATGAGGCAGAAACTAGGGGGCTGAAGTGAGATTTGCACAAATTCAGCCTGAGTTACTTCTTAAAAGGAAATGTTAAAACACTTTGCAAGTAGCTCCTTATCCATGTAAAGGATAGACAAAGGAGGAATGGGGCATTCTGTGTAGAGAACATACACAAATAGAATAAAATTCCCATGTGATTGAGGATTAGTAACAGAATTTTGCCAATGATCTAGAATTATGTGTTCAGAATGACCGAGGAGAGGAATCAATCTTGATATATTAGCTGACTTGCTGAGAAACATCCAAATGTTGTTATTTGGCTATGTCAATGTCAAATGCCACTGTGGAGACAGGGAAGTATTATTAATTGTGGCTAGACATGTTTGAGAAGGAGAATTCAAACTGTAACAAATGCAGAAAATGCTGTTAGAATGTTTAGGAGAAGGGAGTCATTATACGAGGAGACATAGATCTGTCTAATACAGCAAAACTAAAACCAAGAGAGAATAAACATCAGGAAGAAATGGGAAATATTTAAAACAAAATAATATTTGTGACAAAGAATTAAAGACACTATTCATTCAGATTGCAGGGGAGAAGATGCTTAAACATTAGAACAATTAAGTTTGTTCCCAAACTTATAGACATATATTTAAAGGATGTTATATAATACAGTTTAAATGATGCTGTCTAAAATTGCAAAGAATTGGAGATCATGGCAGGCCAGATCCCTTCCTTTCATATTTTCCTGTGAGCTGAGTGGTGCTTTATATGTTTCTTTAGCTTGTAGATGGTGAAATCTGATCAACATGTTTGCAAACCAGACTTTCATGTACTACTATACGCCCTTGGAACCTTTTGCAGATATTAATGAAATATTTAATTATCTCTGTTAGACAGATTACTCAAGGCAATTTAGATTAACACATAAAAAGTGGAATAAATATCAATGGTTTTAGTAAGCATATGGGTAATAAAAGAGCTTAAATGAGATGATATTCAGGGAGCTGATATGATATGACCACGCTTTTAGATAACTGTATAAACGCTCTTTTCTAATTGCTGTCACAGAATGATGAATTATAATTCTATTTAAAAAAATGCATTCACTGAAAGATAGGGGAGGAAATATTTTTCCTGAAGTGTTTATGCATAGTATCAATTAAGTGTTTTTTTCTGGAAAATGTACATTACCATCAATCTTACTAAAGTGAAAAATACCAAATTGGACTGCAAATGTAAGAACAAGTCAAACAAATCAGGCTTATCTCTTGCTGAGAGTTCTGAGTTTTATACTGTTGTCTGATAATAAGCAGGATGAGTTATTAATTTCATTGGGATATGTTGGCTGGCCTCTTCTGCCCATCTGTATGAAAAGTAATTGCTAGTATCTGACACCATTTTTTTGAAGCACCATTTGGGGAATCCTGTTGCTCATATGAACTTCTGCATAACTGTGGTAAATCTATGATATGTTGTAAGGGCTGTGATATTTTTGAGTGAGTAGACTTTTAGTGCCAATAATGTAAAAGGTAGTGCTTTGGAAATGTGCTAGTTTGACAGCTCTTCAGAGATTCAGAAAACAACAACTTGAATTTGGCATGTGTATGGCACAGGTTGCCAAAGCCTCCTTAATTCAGGTGTCCTAATAATAAAATACTCCTTTCATCTAACACTACGAGTTGCCTTCACACAGGTTAACGGGTTGTGGTGGTTTTGTTTGTTTGTTTTAAAGACGGAATTATTTTCGGTGTTCAATATCAATAGCATACTTTCTTGGCAGTTATGGGCAACAGGTTCCTTGAACAAGTCCATCAGAAATTTGGAGTGTTGCAGTGCAAGCCTTACAGCACCTACCACAACTACTCAAGGAAGAGCACATTTCAAGGAAGTACAGATGTAAAATAGTGCTCAACAAGGAGTGGTATTGGAGCAAGACAACAGGCTATGAGTGGTCACTGTGTTTTGGTGTATATTTTACATGCTGCACTAGATCTCTTTTCTAACTGGGCCAGTATCTTCTTTTCATCTTTATCCTAATTATGGAATCACAGAATCTTA
>WBNH01007471.1:0-25465 GCA_013401255.1 Urocolius indicus
TAGAATTGATTGGCATTAACCCTGTCAGGTACAGATGAATCTTCTGGCACATCTTTGTTTAAAGAAGCTACCCCTGTAGCTCCACCCTCTCCCTCCTCACCCAAAAAAAAAAAAAAAAAGCCCAACCCTGGCCCAGGAAAAATCACTACACTGATTTTAATAAAAAAGATAAAATGTACTGAGATGCACAAGGTATTTAATTAGTTATTATTTCATAGAATCATAGAATGGTAGGGTTGGAAGGGACCTTTAGAGATGTGTTTATGAAAAAATAAATAAATGAACCTTTGAATCTAGAAGTAGGATTGGAATTAATCAAAAGATCATTCTGTGTGCCAGAAAAATAATTTACAAAAACCAACAATGAAAAAAAAACCCTCACAGACTGAATTTGAGGCATCCAGCTGGTATTCCTGGAATCCAGGATCCAGTAAGAAAAAGCATACAGATTGATAATTAGCAGAAATGAAACAGTATTTCACCTTGAATGCATGTACTGCATGGTTAAATGAAACATAGTGAAAAGGGTGGAGGGTAGAGAAATCTATGGAATGATTAAAAATTAATTATTTACTGTGGAAAAAAAAAAGTAGTATCCCGTTGCTACATCATGAAAGACACAACATAACACACAGGTGAAATAATCATAGCCATTAACGAGGCTGATAAAAGCAATACAAAACACAAGATGTAATTTTTGTTAAAACATTTTTAGGGGGAAAGACATGGAAGAAAAACAACATTAGATATATCAGGATTTAGAAGGGTTTTGTCTGCAAGGTAGAGACACATGGTGACATTCTGAACAGCTTTATAAATGTAGTTTTTATAAATTGTAGTTTTTTTTATAAATGTAGCTTTATGAATGTAGCCTGATTTCTTCCAAAGAGGTCGAAGAAACCTTAGTTGCATGGTTCACCTTTGCATTACTCATTATCATGAGTAACTTCAGTACCTCTAAATATAATTAGTTGAAATCAATTCAGTTAAACTAACTGCTTCCATTTAAAGATAAATATTCCATTCTTATAATGGTTTGTTCCTTGAGGAAAATTCTGTCCTTGTCCAAATTTTGTCATCATAGAACCTGCAAAAGCTTTTGTTTTGTTTTGTTTTCCTTTTGAGGCTCTGAAGGTTTCATTTTTATTTCAATACTGCCTTTAAAAGCCTTTTGTTTTAATGTAATTAGTTCACGAAGCTCCAGCTATCTCTCAAGTTCTGACCTCTCTCAAACTGTTATAAAATTATATCCTTTATAATTGTGAGCTTTCTTCAATAAAGCTTTCGAATTTATTTTTTTTTCTACTTCTTATTTTTCATCGGTTCTTTACAACTTTCATTAGTCATCTTTAGAAAAAAAAAAAACCAAAAAAAAGTATTCTTTGCTAATAACTTATCTACATTAAGCTTTATTTTGAGTAGTAAGACTCTAAAGACTTACCTACTATTATCCTAAACAAGAGAAAATTCCAGCACCTGCTTTTTTTTTTAATAACTGCAAAATTAAATCATATTAATTGAATCGTACTACAGAAATAAGTAAATATTCCCTTTTTCTGCATGCTTAGTTGTCTTTCATTCAAAAAAAATATATAAATCAGAAATCTGATAATCTATTTCCATATGTGTAGAAATATACAAAGCTAAAAAACTTCAACACTTAGCCCAACATTTTAGGGGCTTAAAAATTTATACATTTTTAACTTAAAGTTTAATCTACTATAAAATCTCCTTGGTTTTTTTTAGCTTAAACAAACCATTAAGACTTTTTAAAAATTCATGTGGATCATAAGTGAACATGAACTTTTGACCAAAATGTTTGGAGAGGAGACTGAGAATTCAGATTGGAGCACAGGTTTAGATCCAAACTCAAAATATAACTTAACTTTTCACTAATGTAATAAATTGCATTTTGTATATTTGTTTTAAAGCTATCTTTTCAATTTTAATCTAATCCAAGAAGCTTTAGTTAAAATTGATGTCTACAGTACTTAGCTCTGTACTCAAGAGCTCCATGGAAGTATAGAAGCACAGTGATCCTCAGGATACCTGCTGTTTCATAAGCCATATTTAATAAATTATTTAACTGCAGAGAGAATTTTAATGTGGTGAGGCTTGAACTACAATAATGTTGCTTGAAAGTGATTGTAAATAGTACAGTTTTCAGTTTAGAAATGATCTACTTTATCCTGGCCACAGCAATCCCAAAGGAAGTTTGTCCTACATGTTTGTAGAACTAACAAAGTAGAAGATGATCTCACATATGGATACTAAGACAATATGAGAAACAAATTAACACTTAGTTCACGGTCTGAGAAGCTGGAGGACTCAGATGTTTGATTCTATTTCATTTACTTTGCAAAATTGCAAACACTACATTTGATTGGCATTTATGTTCATTTTTCTATGCAGGCTGCTACCTGAGATAAATACATTAACAGTACTGTTTATTTTAAATTTCCTTCATTTTTTATTATACATACAGTCATTGCATATGTCATGGTTTGGCCCAGCTNACTTACAATACTTTGAAAAAAAATTAAGAAAGGTCACAGCTACTTTCATTTTCTAATACTAAGAAAGCTCAAAGTCCTTTACAAGAGTTTCCCAAACTAACTGTATCTTTACTTATTGCTTGTAAATGTGTATCTAAGAAAAATCACATATAGGCTTGCATGTTTTTAGTCTGTGTGTTTCTATTTTAAAATGATCTTGGGTCCATCATGTTAACTGTCACTATGTGATTTCTTTATGACACAGTGAACATTGTTGTAAGATGTAGTTTATGTTTATGCTCCATCAAAAACATTTATAATAACAATTTACTTGTAGTTATCCTTACAGAAAAGGAAATACTCTATTTTCTCTGGCATATTAAAGATCTTTGATGTTGCTGATATAATTAAATTCCAGGTTTATTGAGCACAATAAGCCTCCTTTCCAGTGAGAACAATTTGCCCTACAAAATTTGTTATAATATTTAAATAAATTATTAACGAGAGACTATTTACATTTGCAGCTGCAAATATCCATAGCATTAAACTGCCTAAACAGTCTCATGTTTTCCTGAGTAAAGTAAGAACTTAAAAACATTTTTAGGGATTAAAAAGTAATTGGACTTAGCTGAAATCCTAAATGTATTAAAATGTGTAAAATGAAGCATATTTCATTTTTAGAAAAACAAAAGAAACCCATCTTAGTAAATCCTTCACAAACTAAAAGACAGATCACTGAGGGAGATTTTACAGTATCAGGATGAAGAAAAAAACTGCCTTTTGTCCAGTAGTATTAGCTCCTGACTGTCTGTCTTCAGCCACATTTTGTAGGTTAGTTGTCAAAATTATAGTTTTGGATAAGGAGGCAGTTGTATTTTGGAAACTGAAATAGTAATGATTTTATTTTAAGAGGATTGATTTTAGGAGGATTCTCTAATCACCAATGTTACAGTTCAACTCTATGATCTTAAGGAACTTTTCCAACCTAAATGATTCTATGATGCTATGATATAGAGATACTAACTCCTATTATATCAGTCATTGTCACACTCATTGAATTCAACACTCCCATGATTTCACTAAGCTTTTCCTTTTGCTGCTATATGGATTTTTAACTACAGTACACAAAACAACACCCATCTGAGCATCATCAAGCTGAGTTGATGTTTTGGTAGGAAAGATCCATTTTCAAAAAGCCATTTGATGCAGATCTCACTCACTTCCCGAAACTACTGCCAATGGTATTACATCATCATTTCCTACACATATCTCTCTTACCAGTTAGTTCTTTGTATTTCCACTATATGGCTCAGCTTGAGTTCAGATGTTTCCCTTACTAGTTTTTACTTGAAATATACACAGTGACATAAAAGACAAGCTCCTTCTATGGAGATTAAAACTGTGACTCTAAAAATAGGGTATCTCTCACTGTCACAGCTTATCAGACACTTCAACATATTTTTTGTTAAATTTCCTAAAATTAGTCTTTTTACATCTTTCCTAGCTGCTATTTTTTTGTAAAATAATGAATGAATAAATTCATATATAAAGAGCTTCTAAGAAGATATTTCTAAACTAAATCAAATATTTTATTTCTTTTTAATTTTTTTTTTAAATTGTGGTATATAAATCAGAAATCTGATAATCTATTTCCATATGTGTAGAAATATACAAAGCTAAAAAACTTCAACACTTAGCCCAACATTTTAGGGGCTTAAAAATTTATACATTTTTAACTTAAAGTTTAATCTACTATAAAATCTCCTTGGTTTTTTTTAGCTTAAACAAACCATTAAGACTTTTTAAAAATTCATGTGGATCATAAGTGAACATGAACTTTTGACCAAAATGTTTGGAGAGGAGACTGAGAATTCAGATTGGAGCACAGGTTTAGATCCAAACTCAAAATATAACTTAACTTTTCACTAATGTAATAAATTGCATTTTGTATATTTGTTTTAAAGCTATCTTTTCAATTTTAATCTAATCCAAGAAGCTTTAGTTAAAATTGATGTCTACAGTACTTAGCTCTGTACTCAAGAGCTCCATGGAAGTATAGAAGCACAGTGATCCTCAGGATACCTGCTGTTTCATAAGCCATATTTAATAAATTATTTAACTGCAGAGAGAATTTTAATGTGGTGAGGCTTGAACTACAATAATGTTGCTTGAAAGTGATTGTAAATAGTACAGTTTTCAGTTTAGAAATGATCTACTTTATCCTGGCCACAGCAATCCCAAAGGAAGTTTGTCCTACATGTTTGTAGAACTAACAAAGTAGAAGATGATCTCACATATGGATACTAAGACAATATGAGAAACAAATTAACACTTAGTTCACGGTCTGAGAAGCTGGAGGACTCAGATGTTTGATTCTATTTCATTTACTTTGCAAAATTGCAAACACTACATTTGATTGGAATTTATGTTCATTTTTCTATGCAGGCTGCTACCTGAGATAAATACATTAACAGTACTGTTTATTTTAAATTTCCTTCATTTTTTATTATACATACAGTCATTGCATATGTCATGGTTTGGCCCAGCTAGCACAGCAGCACCACGACAGTCTCTCGCTCAGTGCCCCCATTCGCCCCCACCCTCGTTAGGATGGTGGAGGCCCCAGTGAAATGGGAGTAAAAAATAAGCAAGGTTGTTGTGGATTAAGACAAGGGCAGGGAGGGCTCGCTGCCAGTTACGGTTCTGGGCAAAACAAACTCCAGTCCTCAACTTAGAGAGGAAAGTAGGAAAGTTTATTCTACAAGAAACAGAATGGAATGAAAGCAAAAAGGGAGCAGGATGATGAGAAAATTACAATCAGCACTTTAAGATCTCCCTCCCCCATCCCTTCTTTCTTCCCGGGCCCAGCTCACTGCTCCCGATATCTCTACCTCCTCCCCCCACAATGGCTCAGGGGGGCAAGGAATGGGGGATGTGGTCAGTCTCTCACAGATGGGCTCTGCCGCTTCTGTTTTCTCAGATGAAGGTGACTCCTGGCATTCTTCCCCTGCTCCAACACGGGGTTCCTCCCCCGGAACACAATCCTTAACGAACTTCTCTGGTGTGGGTTCTTCCCAGCAGCTGTGGCTGCTGCCGATACAGGGTCCCTCTCTTAGGACAAGGCCTCTTCTGGGCACAGGTTTGATGAGCTGCTTTGTCATGGGTTCCTTCTCACAGTTACAGCTGTGGATATTGGGTCACTCCTCTGGGACACAACCTTCTCTGGCCATAGTTTTAGAGAAGAAAATCACTGCCCCTGGCTCGAGGTCTGTAGTGAAGTGAATCGCCGCGCCTGGTCCGGGGCCAGCTTTATCAAAATGGATCTTTACCATTATCAAAATGAGTCTTTGCTGCTGATGCGGAGTCTTTAAAGACATGAAAATAAATCTCAGCTTCACCAGTTCTTTCAACAGAATGCAGGGGAGTCTCTGCTCTGGTACACCTCCTCCTCTCTTTCATCACTGACCTTGGAGTCTGCATGGTTGTTTCTCTCACTGTTCCTACTCCTTGCACCACCATCAGCCAGAAGAAGAAGAAGAGACAGAAGGAAGAAGCAGGAAGAAGATAGAGGAAGAAAACCTCCTCTTCTGGCTTCTTCTTAAAAAGTGATCGTGGAGGCGTCTAATTGGCTCAGCCCCAGAAGTGGGTCTGGCTCAGAGCTGGGGAGAGTTGCAAACAACTTCTTACATGTGCCATCCTTACAGCCCCATCCCCCTTACCACAAAAGGCTGTCATGTCAAACCATGACAGCATAAGAACAGCACACCTCACTCATTGTGTAAACTGCTTGTATGTTATATTAACAAAAGAATTCATGTTTAGACAAATAGGGCCTAATGAAAGTTGAATAATTTGCTTGTTATTATGGACCAGTCACCCAAAAAAACCTGCAGGGTACAGACTACATACTATATAGTATGAAGTAACTTACCTGACCAAAGTGGCTGATGATAAATATACATTTTTCAAAACATCTGTTTTGTGTATGTTCTCACATTATCTCAGATCAGCACATCAAGACATATTTATATTATTTTACAATACTTCTGAGAAGGGAGGACAAAAAAAAAAAAAACTTAAGAAACCAAGAATACTCTGTTAAGACCAGATTTTTTTGTTTCATTTCAGTCTTTTGATTTCCTTATATAAAGGCAATTTCTTTACAAGTTGTATAAATGTTTCAAAATCACAAATTTGAAAAATATATGGATTATATTAAAAACCCAGACATTGCTATTGGAAATTATAGTTTTCTTACAGAAGAGGACTCTAACAAAGATGTATGCTTTACATATTCTAAGATACTAGGATAATGGTTATCATGTATGAGACAATGAATAAAAGAAGTCATAGTAACAATGAGTACACCTTGGGAAAAAAAAAATGGGAAAATGTTATACACAGTGTTGTCAAAGGAAAGAGGTAAGTGACATGAAAAGTCGAACAACTCAAATTTCTTCTTAACTTTTAGTCAAAGACATCTCAGATAACATTTGCACTCAGAGCATATGCAACTTTTTTTTGGTAGAAAGGGCTTTTATGTACACAGTGAAGATTTAAAGCGTTTCACTCTGTTCATTGAGCTGTGTAAGTTTGATAACTTGAATCATGAAAATTGTCAAGATATGTTACATTTAATCTAGGCTGCTTCCTAAGCAATGGATGTTTTATCCATGTCCTTTGACATCTGAAGTTGATGGACACATGCAAGCCATTTTAAGTTTAGAAAATCACTTTACGTTTCCAGAAATCTGTGTGTCATATTCAAAGCCATGGCATGAATCCAGGAAAAGCAAATGAAATGTATTATTTGAGTCAAATCCTTTGACATTCAGTACTAATTATTAACATCTCATGACCATTCTAATTTATATTTCCAATACTCTTTCCAGGTCTTTAATTAGGATGTTCCTGGTAAATTTAATTAAGTAACTAATAACAAAAAAGTAAGCAAATGAATGTCTCTCAAAAATAACTAATATATGTTTATACTCATGCTCTGAATTTCATGTATTAGAGTAATCTTTTCAGTCAACTCATGCCTGTTATTTCAGAGTTGGATTTTGTTTATATATTACTTGAATTAGTCCAATATATGCACTGCCTCTTAGAAGATTCCTAATCCTCCAATATGTTAAATAATACTCATATGAAATCACAGCGATTTACATTTCTGTAGAAATAGAAACTTATTCCATTTTTAAGCTGACATTAGGATTGAACGACACTGAATGACATTAGGATGAACGCCAAGAGAAAAGATGATGAAATGAGAAGGCAGGTTTCCATGAAGCCTGTTGCTGCTCTTCCGGAAGACAACAAAAGAGTAGCTAATACAGCCATAACCATAGTAAGTGCATAGATAGTAAGTGCAACATTTCAAAACGTGTATCAGCAATTACTTTTTTTAAAAAGTAAAAAAAAGCTAGAGATTTCATAGAATTCTTTATCAATCTCATCTCCCTGTGGAAACAGATGACATTAAAAAATGTTGGGAGACAGCTGAAAGAAAAGGCATTGCAGACAAGTCATACTACAAAGGGCAATGGAATCGGAAGTTATCAGATAAAAATAGTATTTTTGAATTGTGTTGTTTCTGAATCATGACTACTCTAATTTCTCTTCCCTTGAAATTTTCTAGCCTATCGTAAACATGAATGATCCTAACTTTTACTGATAAATATATCTTTCTGCTTTCCCTCTAGCACCTATGGTCTAAGATGAAATTAACATTTCAATATGGATGTAAGAATTTATATTTCATCAGAGGAGCACTCAGATAGTATTAACTAGTCATGGAAAAAATATTCCCTTCAAACAGAGAAAAAAACTGAAGCAAAACAAGAAAAGGAAGATTAAAGTAGAAATGTGAAAGTGATCACAGAAATAAGATGCCACTGCAATCGTAAGCATGCATGAACATACAAAGAACACAAATGCATACAAAATCTTAGGCAGTATTCCACTTTTCCTAGAAGCAATCCTCTTGTAATTTTTTTATAACTTTTAAATCCACTTTTTAATTTAGTTTTCCAACCTATGATCCCATTAATCTCCACAAAATCTGCCAAAATGATTGCTGATTTTCTCTGAAGAAGGATTGGCTAATTTTACTCGTTCTTAGTGGAGTAAGTTATCAGAAGATTTATTGTAAAACTCAATTATATTATGGTAAAGTAATGGCCTTAGATAATTTACTTAAAACTTATAAAGTATAAAAATAAAGCAGAATTTTATTTTCTGGGCTTTAGAATAAACAGTTTTACAGTTTTGATTCATAAACTCTAGACAATGTAACCACAGTACAACATGATAGTCAAGAGTGTGAATGAAATTACACAAAGCAAATCTGAAGCTTACTGTGGTGTTGTAGAATTTCCTGTTACTGTTAAACCATGAAAAATGCAAATGTAAATAAATAAAAAAAAAAGACTTAGTAATTGACAATAAAATAATAACATTTTTATAATTACCTATTGTGTAGTAGTTGGTTGACTCAATGATAGTCAAAGTTCAGGACAATACATTGTTAAAAGATAATTTGGAAGAACATGAAAGTAAATACAAACTGAAATAAATTATTGGAAACAATGAAACCAATAGTCTTATGTCATGGTTTCAGCTGAGATTAAGTTAATTTTCTTCCTAGTAACTGGTACAGTGCTGTTTTTTATTTAGTATGAGTATAATATTGATAACGCACTGATATTTTAATTGTTAATTACTGCTTACTTTGAGTTAAGGATTTTTCAGTTCCAAGATTCTGTTGGCCAGCAGGTGCACAAGAAGCTGAGAGGAAGCATAACTAGGACAGCTGACTTGAACTAGCCAAAGTGATATGCCATATGAAAAAAAGAAAAGCAATGCTACTGGTCTGAAGGTCTTTTCTATCTCCACAAAAACATCTCTTGCCCACACAGAGGTGAGACCATCCCCTAAATGTTACTACCATTCTTAAAAGCCATGGCTGCTGTCAAAAAGCCATGTTGAGTGGCTGTGAGAATATAACCTGGGTGGAATGGGCAAAGAGAGGTTGATTAGGGGTTGGGCATCAATCAGCAGGTGGTGAGCAATTGCATCGTTCATCAGTATTTTTGTTGGATTTTTTTTTTTGGTATTGCCATTTTAACCACTATTATTGGTTTTATTATATTTTATTTTAGTTATTAAACTGTCCTTATCTCAATCCACAGGTTTTATGTTTTTGCTTTTTGATTTTCCTCCCCTTCCTAGGGGGAGGAGAGAGCAAGCATCTGCATGATGCTTGGTTGCTGGCTGGGTTTAAACTATGATGCCTTGTAATTGGAGATTAGAAACTATACCAGATTGAAAAAAAAAAAAGCTATAAAGAAATTAACTCAGGTCTTCTGAGTTTCTACTCTTCCAACAGTATTGCCAGTAAGAAATACTTTTAATGACACTGTTTTTCCAGAAATCAGTCCCAAATGAGACACTATTTCCACTTCAGTGCAGTCAGAATTCCCTTTGGGAACTGGGCTCTCAAGACTTCTGTGCTATCATTTTGTGCAATATGGTACTTTACATTCTACTGGTAACTATTCCAATCTTCAGATACTTAATAGTAGCAGCACATCATGAAAATATATTTATATTTCTAGCTTATTTGAGGCTAAGAGAAGTACTTTACATATGGTTTTTTTTCTCTTTTCAGCAGTCCTGAGTAGTCTCATGCTATGACCACCATCAGCTCTCCCCTTGTGAGTCATGTAAATATAATTCCCTTCATGTTCCTCTGTCTCCTCTAAGATTACATACAGTTCAATTTTCTTTGGCACTTCCAACTACCAATTGTTGCATAAATTCTGTTTAAAATTATCTTAGAATAATTTTATTGACAATTTAAAATTTCAGACTGAAAGAAAAGTAAGCAGATGACTAAACAATCACAACAGAAATTTTCACTAGAATGCAAGTAAAGGTAAATGCAAAACACATTGAGATACATGAAAGAAAGAAGAGAGAGAAATGAAAAAAGCATGTAAAAGGCATTAATTTTACTTATGTTTCCTTTTCCTTCAATCCAATCCCAGTATATCAATCTAAAATTCTAGCAGAAAAGTTTTTGTCTTTTGATTAAGTTAAAAATGAA
The DNA here is from genome assembly GCA_013401255.1 of Urocolius indicus. NCBI lineage: Eukaryota > Metazoa > Chordata > Aves > Coliiformes > Coliidae > Urocolius > Urocolius indicus. The sequence goes on from WBNH01007471.1 coordinate 10,606, forward strand.
GCAATTTGTTATGAATATCCAATTCTTTATTTGTATCTTTTTTGATAGTTAATAATCTCAGATAGTATGTGGCTGTTATCATCACATTGTGACTTGACTAGACTGAAATAATCTAAAATATCTGCTAGCATTCTCTCTATGTCACCAAGCAGCCCAGAGCAAAACAAACTATTTTAGTCCAGCTTTTTGGCTGAGCTTATATTTTTGGCTACCATAATTAGGCTTCTTTTTATGCATGAACTGACTGAAAAAAAATTTTATGTATACATTCTAGTAATGTGTTGTAATACAGTCAGCTTTTCTTCTTACTTCCATCTCTAAATATACATCTTAAAATAAGTTAATCTCATTGATCTTTTTAAGGTTTTTTTTTCTTTCTTTTTCTACATAGCGATGGTCTATATTTCTTCAAGATGCCTTATTCTACAAAGAAAACAGTGTATCACCATTAAACAAACAAACAAAAAAAGACCTCCAGCTTCCATTCTTTCTAAATGAAAATGTGCCTTTTATTCAATAGAAAGTATTATTACATCCATTGACAGACATACCAGATTAAAAAATCAAAATGCTTTCAGATGAAAGAGGTTTCATGCCATCTGCCATTGTATCAGTTTGGAAAGAGATGTCTTCATAAAATATCAGATCTACCGAATTTTATATGCCACCTCTTTACAGCAGTGGTGTCACTGAAGTCACAAATGAAGTTAATTTTACTCTCTTTAGTGCTGGTAAAAGGCACTAACCATACTGACAACTCCACTCACAAATGAAAGCAGGATTGTCACATGATCTCATGTCACAGTCAAGTCTTTTCTGTTTAAAATGTTTTCGATATGCATTCTTAAGTTATTGCAGATAGTCAAGCAAGACACAGGTATCCTATTTACTTCCCATTACTGATCAAAATTATTTTCTACACCTTAATGACATTGCCTAGATTAAAATTTGTATTTTATGTCACCTTCTTTATTAGTCTTTAGGGCTCATTGGGACTTAAAAGCTCATAACAGTATCTGTCAAAATCTGTTCTCAAATGATGAATACTTCCCCATAAGTACATAGATGTAGATCAGCTTCTGAACATAGACAGTAAGGAAGGGAGGATGGCTCCATAATAAACAAACAAAAAAAAAACCCAAACAAAAAAACCCCAAACATTCTGACAAGATCTAACACTGCATGTTATTGATTTTTCCATACCAAATGTACTGGCAAGTATAGATTTGTAACTAATATGGAAAAGATTAATCTCACTAGTAATGCAGTTGTATCATTTTCTAATGTAAAGAGTGTATTTTCATACGTGTCTTTCTACCAATTCATAAGTCAATAAGGTAGCAGCGCATACACCAAAAACATAAATTGGAACATTTCTTTTAGTATCCCAGTTCCTGATGGAAGTTCAGTTGCACCAGGAGAAATCCAGGAGGGATGCTGGAAGGGTCGGGGTGCATAACCAACTGGAAAATATGTTCATATACACTTTGATGAAATATAAGCCTGTACTCCCTAGTGACACTCCATCACCGGAATTTTGTAAGACTGTGGCCTGCTAATTAAGTTTTCCTATTCCTGAAGCAAAATCAGAGGAAAGCATGAAAAATATTGATTGCATTGTAAGTTTGATACCTATTTCAGCTGTCATTATTGAATTTATGCTACACTTCACAGTCCTTCCTTTTGATTAGTGACTTCCAAAAAAGATCAACTCACACCTGACTCACTTTTTTAATCTACAACACAAACCTTTTAGTAACTGTCTCTGCTTAATCTAATAAACTTTTAAAATGAGTATTTTAATTAAAAGGTGATTAAATAGCTGGAAACTTCAAAGATGCACAAAAAGTTTAGTTTATTAATAATAAAAATATTTAGCTTGTTGAAGGAATTGAGAATACCAAGTTAAGGCAGAATAAGTACTGCTTGATAACAAGATGCATGTCACTGTCCTCAACCCAAGGAATGAAAATGTACCTTATTCACATCTTAAATAATGGGAATACAAATAAAAGCCTGCTTTACATTTGCAGTGTGCAATGCTCTGCATGTGATATCACCAGTGTGCCTCTTTGAAAAGGTGCTTTGTGTTTTTTTTATTTCTTTGTTCTCATTACAATAATCAGGATATTTTCTACTTTTTGCATTAAAAAAAAAAATTCTTCTCTATATTTCCAAATACTCATAAATTCAGTGCTCATATGCTAAGTACTAGAGACAAGCTTCTCAAATAACCCAGACCTGTCATCTAAAAGGAGGAAACAAGAAACTGTATTCCATAAAATGAGGTTTACAGAGCAACTTGTCACCTGGCAGTTTATAACAGCAAAAGTATAAGGTTTAATCACTAATTCCCACTGTTTACAAATTAAAAAAAAAACAAAAACAAAAACAAAAAACCCAACAAATCTAAATTTATTTTGGTTTGCTGTATGTATTTTCCCCAGCACTGTGTATTGAAAAGGACTTATATAAAACATCTATGCAAATGACACACAAAATAACCGCTGTTAAACAGTAATTAGTTTGCTGAGGCTAAACATATACGGGACAGCATACTTAAAATGCAGACACATGCATGACTAAAGTAATACTCTTTAAATAGTATAGGTTATAGAACAGAATAAGAAATAGTCCCTATCCCATATTTAAGGTAACAAAAGTAAATCTGGAGAAGTTAGAAACAACATCAGACAGGAAAGAGTGCTGAAAACATGAATGTGATTTCATTCAATTATTGATGCACATTGGCTTACATCTGGAGCTTGATACCTCATGGTTGGAACAGCAGCAATGTTATCTGGTCTTATGTTAGTCTTTCTTGTCTCAACCATTTGCCAAAATATACCTGCAAATTCTCATCCCTGTAGCTTAGGTTTTATTTGTTGCCTTTCAACTTAGCCTTAGGGAAAATATATGTGGCTTATATAAAATAGTTACAGGTACAGATTCAGTTTTAGAAAATTAAAATTTATTTTAAGAATTCCAACTATCACCTAAACACAATTACCTATTCTACTGTCCTAGCGCCTAGAAATCTTAAGAGTACAAGAGTTGGCTGCATGAGGCACAGAACGAACAAGGCAAATATAGGCTCAAATGCAGTTGCTCTTTGCAAGCATATACAATGCAAAGGATTTAAGACACAACCTTCAGGATAAAAAGCTCCCAAATAAGCATCTATATACATTTATTCAGGTACTATATTCATCGTCAGTAAACTTTTGCCATCTTGAAGAACAAATATTCTGTATTCAGAATTAGTCACTCTTATTAGATTTTTTGAGGCTATTTTCATTTGGCAATCTTATTTTCTGTTCTAATTTGATCTGGAGTGAAATATATTGCAGTAGGTGAAGAGCAAACCTTTGTTTTTATATTTTAATCAGACAAGGCTGAGTCGCAGCATTTGGGTAAGTGATATTCAACATTATTTTCCATCATGTTCTGGGCCAAATTTCATCTCTAATGTAAGTAGGCAACACTCCAGAGATCACTTGCCAGCATATTAAAAGTCTATATTTTTATTAAAAATGCTAAAAAAATTTACAATTTACCACGGAACCTAATGAAAACAGAAGTGCTGACAGTTTTCTTCGCACATTCTGCTTGCTTTTTGCAGGCATAGGAAATCTTTTCTATGGATAAAAAAGAGTCTCTCCAAAGCATAACAACAACAACAACAACAACAAAAAACTAAAACAAAGACCTATAAAAAAAGTGTTACTGTGTGTCTTATAACCACTGATATCTCTGATAAATTTTATGAATGATTATATATGAATAGTTGGCATTACAATACCTTATTTCAGAGATGGGCACTTTAAACAGATTAAGTTAACAACAGAACTCCATTTTGTGACCAACAAGATATTTTTGGTTGTATACACTCCCCTAAAGGAAATAAGCATTTTTTATTATTACTTTACCTGACACTCCAATACTTATACCATACATGTATACTGCTACCAGAATTTTCCCTCATGAATACATAATATAGGCTAAACAATCCCTTGCCGTTCCACCTGCACTGACAACAAACTGAGGCAGGGCAGTGGGGGAAACAATTCTACTGTTTGCTCATTAGCATCAATTGAGAGTAAGCAGCTGTAAGGAAAAAAAAGGTAACCTACCTCTCTTGCAGCAAATGTCCCTTTTTTTCTTCCTAGCATTGTGAGACAGTGACTTGTTAAGTGCCAAAAAACATCTGTTTTCTCAAAAATACCTACTGGTACAAGGTTTCCTACACAATTATATTTGTGCTACCCTATAAACAAACCTCATCCAAGCAGATTGAGTCCCTGGGGTTTTTTTTTTGAGTCATGTTTTAAGAAGAGAAACACAAAACCTCCTCATTTTCCTTTGACGCACTTACTGGATCATGTGTGATAAATGAAAGGCTTGTTTTGTTTAGGTTTTTTCTTTTCACTTGCTATAAATTCATGGCTTGCATCACACTTTACAGAGCTGGGTGTTCTTTCCTAGTGGTTTTGTTCAGAGTAAACAGATCAACTAGGAATGAATAATGCCTTAAGAATGCATCAGAATGAAACTTCCAAGGATGGAATCAAAAGCATTGTGACCAGACCAAGTGAAGCAAAGAACATAGGATAGATTGCTTCAGATCATAAGACTCTTCAAAGTCTGTTAAGGAGGAGAGAAAAAACAAACAAACAAACAAAAAAACTAAAATGGTGGTTCTAGTAAAAATTTACTATTTACATGCTGGAAACTCCTACCATATACAACAGTGGTTCATGAATATATCTGGTGGTAGATTTTGTGTACAGAAGCTAAAAAATGGAATGGTTAACACTGAAAAGAAGGCTAAATCTAAAATTCTAATTTTTGTCTGCTTTTGAAAATGAGAATCTCCCAAGTATTGCAGAAATATAATAGAATTTTTCAGTTGAAAGGAATCTATAGCAATTATCTAGTTCAACTGCCTGACCACTTCAGGGCTGTTCAAAAGTTAAAGCATGTTGCTAATGGCATTATCCAAATGACTCTTGAACACTGTCAGACTTGAAACATCAATCACCAAAGTTGGTTTGACCACCTTCTCGGTAAAGAAATGTTTCCTGATGTTGAGTGTGAACCTCTCCTGAAACTAACTAGAAATTTAAGACTCTCCCATTATGTCAAAATCTCATCTATTTAATTAAGCAAAAATCACCATTAGAAGAATACTTGATATTATGAGGAAACAAACATTGCAATCTAGTTTATCATAAACAGCCTTTGAAGAAATTCTTTTCTACTGAAGTTATCACTCTTTGAAACACAAAGACAAATTATTATTTACTTGTGTTCTGAACTTTGTAACAGGGATAGAGGTATGGATTCACTTAGGGGACATTCTAATATTCCTAAGTGATCTACCATTTTATAGAGTAGGGGTTTAATTTACTGACTGAAACATTAATGAATCTAGGATGGCCACACAGTTAAAGACCACTGGAACTCTGCTAACTGTTTAAACCAAAGATATATTAAATACAAATTAAACCAAAACCCATCATCATGGCTACTTTTTCTTTGTCTAAATCCCAGCTTGTAATCTGTTCTGCTGCCTTATTTTATTTGAAAATTCTTGAACTAAATAGCATAAACAATCCCAAGATAACTTGAAATCATCCTTTTCTTGCATTTTGTCTATCAGCCCCAAAGTCCAGTGGATTCTGGAGAGGCAAGATAGCTGTAAACATCAAAGAGATTTGCATGCTTTTATTATTACATGTCCCCATCTTCAGCCCTCTTTGAATCTCACTTGTTTCGTGTGTAAGTAAAACAGTGAGGACTACCATTAAGAACGTAGTTAGGGCATGGGACTAGAGGCTGCAAACTGTTATTCTGTATTTATCCTGTAACTAAAGTTTCATGGACAGAAGTAGCTCTTTTAAAATCAGGTCTCAGTCTCTCTGCAGTTCAGATTAATTTTGTCTAAAACAGATCAATGTTATTCCATAAATACTTGTGTGACAGACCAGTGGTATACTAGGATCAACATGTTTTTCACAAGGGTTGAAATTGCAACTATGTAAAAATGCTGACCACCTGAGAAAGGTAGGGATTAGTTGATCCTTAGTAGTCATAAGTATCCTTAAGAATTCTTATTACAAATTAGCTAGAATCAGTTATTGTATACAGACATTCATGCTAGTACAGGTTTCAACCACTCATTTAGCCACTGTTGAACTCACATTACAAAAATGTGTCAAATAACAATGTCTCTTGTAATGAGAAGGCAGACCACTGAATTGTATTTAGCAGTTCACATTACAGAACAGCATCAATGAAGCACGTGGTATTCATCTACTGACATTTTTCTCAACATAAAACTGAAAAAAAATGCCTGTGATGTTAAAAACTGCCACTGATGACACTGGGGATTTTCGGAAACATGACAAGACAGATGAGATTATATCAATCTGAAACCTGGGGAAGTGCTATTACTTCATGAAAATGATGCTCTCCTCTCTGCAACTGGAAACAACATAAAGAGAAATGATAGCACAAGTGGGAAGCATGGAGTGTGTCAGTCACCTCAAAAGCCTATGAGACACAAATCATAAAAGCAGGAAAAGCAAATAACTGCCAGTTGTTTTATTTTTACATCTCAATAAAAATAGCCTGCAGACAGAACAACACTGTAAGTGCTAATATATGATATCTAAACTATTGGAATTGCTAACATTACACACCAAAAAAAACCAAAAACAAAAACCAATCCAAACCAAACCAACTAAAATCAAACCAAATCTATCTAAACAGTAGTTACTCTTACGATTTTCATTCATAGAGGACATTTATTGCATCTAAGGTAGCAGCTGCTATTTTACTTTCCTTTCTTCTCCTACTAGAATCCCTGCAATGACATCTGATACTTCTTCATAGCACCTGCCTCTTTGTCTGGTGCAGTCCCACAGAGCAGCCATACCTGGCCAATAAATGTAGTTAGTGTCCTTGGTATAGATATACCACTACAGAACATGTTGCCAGGAAAATAAGCTATTAGAAGATATGTTCAGAAGATATGTTATGGAGCAGATCATCTCGATTGCCATTGCAAAACATGTGAAGGACAATCAAGGGTTCAGGCCCAGTCAATATGGCTTTATGAAAGGCAGGTCCTTTCTGACCAACCTGATCTCCTATGACAAGGTCACCCTCTTGGTGGATGCAGGAAAGGTTGTGGATATGGAGATACTCTGCCTGAGTACATGTCCAAGACAGGAAAGTTCAAAAGGTTGACAGCAAGCACAGCATGGACTCACACCATCATGATATCCTAGGTTCCTGGCTCAATCAGATTATCTCTGCTTGACAGTTATCATGAAACAATTGAGTTCTGGATTCTCAAAGAAGTAAGGAGGGGAGCCAATAGAACTACTACCTTAGATTTCAGGAGGGTAGATTTTGACATATTTAGGAGTTTGGTTGCCAGAATCCCTTGGGAGGCAGTCCAGAAGAGCCAAGGAGTGTGGGAAGTCTGGATATTCTTCAAGAAGGAAATCTTAAAGGAACTGGATCAATTTACCCCCATGCTGGAAGACAGGGGGAGGGGACAGAACGAAACTTCAATAGTCCATGAGGAAAGGGTGTATGATCTATTTCTCCACCTCGGCACATAAAAGTCTATGGAGCCTGATGGGATCCCCCTGAGGGTGAATTTCTGTTTACTTAGAGAAGTAGTAAGCAAGATCACATATACAGTGGCTCTAAAAAACAAAGGAGCTTGGGAGAATTGTGTAGTATTTGAAGAAAAGTTCCTCCAAGTACAATTCATGCTTATCTGTGATGTATGAGAATTAGCATAGCCAGCAGAACAAGGAAAGTGATTATGTCCCTGTACTTGGCACTGATGAGGTCGCATCTGGAATACTGTGTTCAGTTCTGGGCTTTTCATTACAAGAAAGCCCAGGTGCCGGAGCATGTTCAGAGATGAGCAATAAAGCTGGTGAAGGGTCTAGAGAACAGGTCTTATGAGAAGCAACTGAAGAAACTGGGATTGTTTAGTCTAGAGAATAGGAGACTCAGAGAAGACTTTATCACTCTCTACAGCTACTTGAAAAGTTGTAGCTAAGTGAGGGATCAGTCTCTTCCCCTAGGTAATAAGTAATAGGACAAGTGGAAATGGTGTTGAGTCAGGGGAAGTTAAGAGTATATAATAGGAAAAAACACCCAGACTTACTCTTAAAAGTTCCTAGAAAAATAAAAAATATCTTCATGACTGTAGTTACTAATTATTGTAGTAATAACAAAATACAATCACATAAGCACACAATCTCTTCTCTTTTTTTATTCTGCCATTCTTAATTTCTTATCTTCTTACTTTCTGTTTCATTGTCTGGTGTAAAGGGTTTTTTTCCTTGGTTTTTATCATTGTCTGCTCTTTACTTTTTGTTTTTTTCCTTTCATCTTCTTCTCATTTCATAGTTCTTTCCATTCTTACCCTCATTTTTTACCACATTCCCACAATTCTTTCTACTGCTTAGATGTTCAACCAATAGAAGCACAAGAAGATTGCCAGATTTCACTGTTATTATATTTATTACCTGAGTAAGTACTGTTCATCTTATCTCTGAATCCTTACTGTTTGTGCTCCCTCCATTATGACAACCACTATTCAAGGCCATATGTATTAGTATATCCATTGAATGATTTGCACAGTCAACTTTTAGGAAATGGCAGTAAGCCTAAATTAACTTTTTTTTTTTTTTCCCCTCCCAGAAAGACTATTTACATTCTGGTGCTGTTTTAAACATTACTAAAGCAGTCTTCATATTAGCATTCTGGTCTACAATCTCCTCTACTGGAAAGGCTTTTAAAATACATTCAATGAGTCCCTCCTTTGTTAGATTGCAAACAGACAACCTTCTCTATTACCTTTGTCACAAAATGTTTCAGACCACTGAATACATGGACAAGTATCAGCACACCTATATTGAATATTTTGCTTATCACAATATTACATGCACAGTCAAGTGTCAAGAGATTTTATTCAGCGTATCATGTTCCTCATATATGATTTGTAGCACAACAAAGGATCACTTTAATTTGCTGGAAATAACACAGCATGTTTTCAGGTGTAAAATATAATAGCAAAAGTTGAAGAATCACAGAATGCTAGGGATTGAAAGGGTGGCAAGGTGGCTGTTTACCCTGAGGAGTGTTTAGCATCTACCAGGTGAGTCCCTTCATGGGTCACAAATACTAGTTGATTCAGAATAGATGTTACCTTGAACACTACAAAGGATCTATTTTTCACTAACTAGAGAAAAAGCCTGGACAGATGGTTTAAAAAAGATTACAAGGGGCCATAACATCAAGAAAGAAGAATTATCTTTCTGTAGCTACAAGAATAAGAAAGATATACATTAGTGAAGAGGACTTAGGAATGAATAGGGACAAGATATTTTTTTCCGGGTTATTTGATAAATCATGAAAATAATTTCTCCAGCACAATTGTGTAAGTTCTCTGTGGAATCAGCAGCGTCTTCTGGCCAGGGTCTCCCTTGTATTTTTAAAGATTATTTCAGAATTTGCTCAGTCTTTAGCACATGTTTAAGAAAGGTAGTAGCAGGATAAAAAAAAATTTTAAAAAAAAGTCAAGCATTACCTTTAAGAAAAAGAAAAAAAAACACAGAGACTTGAAAATAAGTGTCAAGAGTTCAAGAACATGAAGATGGGGTTTTTTCTTCACTTAATTACTCTACATACTTGCTCAATGGTTCTGTCTACCTATTTAAGTGATAGCTGGTTCAAAATCTCCTCAGGTCTTTTTATGAATCATTTGTAAAGAGTATACAAAAAGTCTAATCTGTAATTATCGAACCTTTCCAGCATACCAGTCATTACTAAACATAGCTTTGTTAGATAATCCTGAGATTACTAGTGATTTTAAGTATTGTAGGCAAACAAAAAAAAAAATGAACAAAGCACACCATGAAAAAGAGAATTAAACAGCATCTTCACATTCTGAGATGCATTTAAGTTTCTCCAGATAAAGTCTCTATTTTGATTCCTCAATGTTTTAATCAAAAAATGAGATTTCCAAATTGTAATACAGTCCTTTCAAAGCAATAGAAGAAGCTTTTTAAGTTTTCCTGTGAAAGTAATTCTAGAAAAGAGGGAGTAACTACATACCTTGACCCAAATGAGAAAAAAGAACAGTGGCATACAAATTCCAGGAATCTGGCCACCTGTACTTATGTTTAGAGATTACTAAAACTGTAGCTGATATCGTAAGCAGTCTAATTCTGCAATGTTGCTTAGGTCACTACAAAAAAAAAAAAAAGACAATTAAAACCAAACAGAATCCACGTAAGTGTGTGTACTACTGAGGTATACTGAGTACCTGCAAATCAATTACAAAGAGATCACCTAATTTGTATAGTTTTAAGTGTCTCAGAATGAAAGAGATCTAGTTTAATGAATTCTTATCCTTAAAGTACATACTAGTATACATTGGTTGAAAAAAAAAGAGAATTAACAGAAAGACAAAAATCTTCATGTTTTGAATCAATTCTTTATTATATGACCTGGTATTCTCTCCCTTTTTCCTTGGATTTTTTAGCCTATATAAATCCAAACCAGACATTACATTTTAGAACTGCTAAGAAAGGAGATCCTACATAAACTGCCATTCATCCGTGACAGAAAACAGTATCCTATGCCAAAACAGAAGGAACAAGTCCTGAGAACATGGACTAGATATACATTTTGTATTTCATGAAACAATGAAAGACATCTTTAGAGAAATGTTGTAGTTTAATAGTCTGTAGAATATCACTGAAACTTGTTGATACTTTTCTTTCAGTTTCTCTGACACATTTCAGGTGATCCCTAACAATCTATCTTCTGAAATTTTACAACTCCTACTGTATAATGGTGACGTGCAGATCCCTATTAGTTAACTACTTGCATTTCTGTTACTCTTATTTTTAAAGCTTTTTAAATACAAATCTAACCATTACCAATCTTTTACAAAACACCCTAAGGAACGTATCTTTAACACTTTATTTCCTATTCTAACAGCAAAAATCCAATATATGATTTTTCCATTTTATAAAGTTGAAGCAATTTTGACAAGCATTCCCAACATGAGTTATGCCAGTGAGAGGAAAATTTCAAAGAATATTAAATTCATTTTCTATTTTTCCATTTAACATATAATTTTTCTCAAAGTAATGAGAAATTTTGACAATAAATATATTTAAAATAAAATTTTAGATTAAAACCAAACTAAATGAGCTAAATAAAATATGGAATCAGAAAGATACTTGCAAAGAGTTTATACATACAAACATTTATCTCTAAAACTTCTGAAAATTGTAAATTAATTCATTACCTATATAATTAATTTAGGATCAGAATTAGCAGTGTCACTGTCTCAGAGGTTTTTTTCATACATCACTATGTAGGAAGGTCCGAGAGAAATGGTTGATTTAGAGCATGAGAGTGACAAAACACTGGGGTTAGAGGATCTCTAAATCAGTAATTGTTGTGCAATTGTTGCTATTCATAGACAGTTGTTTTATCTTGTCTTTAAAATTCCTCTGAATTGATTATCATTTTTCATCTCTATGTCCAAATTAAAGAGTGAATGAAGTAACAGTACTAAAAATTAAATGTAAAGGATAGATATGTATTTATGTATGTACATAAAGTAAGTATCTGTAATATTCTTTGAAAAATAGACCTGATGGGCAGTACTTATTTAGTTAAATTTAGATATCTAAAACTTAGACACTTTGAAAGGAGCTAGTGAGCTCCACGCTTATTTGAATTCAGTAAAGGGAAACAGAAAATTCCAGAACCATAGAATCATTTCAATTGGAAAAATTCATAAGATCATCAAGACCAACTGTCGACCTAACACTACCAAGTCCACCAGTAAATCATGTCCTTGACACATCTACATGATTCATCTGAACTGTTTCATGTAGCTATTACAGATGAGATGAACCTTACATCCTCTTTAATGATTTAACTTCCTTTCACTTACTGTAAGGTTAGTAGCTCAGATGTATATGTTCATACTACAGATCAAGTTTCATTTGTCTAAATTTAAAGATATCTCTTGCTCCAAGAAAGACAACCTCAAAGTAAACTCCATGGTGAAATTGTCATTATAGAGCAAAAGAGATTATTTCAATAGATCAGTTTGTATTATCATCATATGAGCGATAGCTAAAAGATAGACAGCTTAACGTGGATAAAACTTAGGTGAGAAACAGCAGTTCAGAGGGCTGGAATACCTCTTCTATGAGGAAAATCTGAGAGAGTTGGAATTGTTCAACCTGAAGAAGAGAATGCTCCAGGAAGATCTAATTGCAGATTTTCATTGCTGAAGGAGGCTTACAATATGAAGAGAGACTTTTTATCAGGCCCTGTAATGATAAGACAAGGAGCAATAGTTTTGAATTAAAAGAAGGTAGATTTATACTGGATGTGAGGAAGAACTTTTTTTACATTTACAGTGGTGAGGAACTGGAACAGATTGCTCAGAGAAGTTGGGATGCCCATCACTGGAAGTGATCTAGTGAAAGATGTCCCAGATTATGTCAGGGGAGGTTGGACTTGGTGATCATTAAAGATCCCTTACAACTCAAACTGTTCTATAGTTCTAAGTTACACTTTGTAGTGGTCCTTCTATTAGAGGCACCTGGTAATGCTTAAGGGTCACGTTATTGGATTGAAAGCTAGAATCCTTCTTTTTGGTATGGAATATAATTCATTGCTATTTTTGCAGAAGAGAATCTTAAGATCAGAGTTTATCTGCTATAATCAGAAGAAACAGCTGGCAGTATAATTCTTATGAAATATCATGTACTAGATTTTGAAAAATTATAACAGGTGAACAAAATGAGAACTATTCTAAAGGACATGGACAGACTTTGTTAGTTTTATATAATACAGATAGGCATTTTTTTAATGCTTGTACTTGAAATCTTATGCATATTATTAAAATGGTAGCCAGTAATTGATGTAGATCAGTGAGAAAATGCTATTGGTTTGCTGTTGCTGCTGCTGTTGTTGTGCTTTGTTTTATTTTCTTTTTGTTTAAAATAATCAAGTGAGAACAGAGAGACAGGTTTTATTTTCTACTTTGCTTTGACTGGAACAACAGCCAGTTGCCCAAAACAAGCCTATGTTTGATTTTTTTCTCACCTTTAGTCATGTCCTTACCTTTTTCTCTGAAGTGACAGATTGAAAAAGTTACCTGTATCAGTCATGAAAGAGCTCCCAAACAATAACATAATGATGAAAGTTTAAGCACAATTTTGACTCCATTGCTCAACACTTCATTTTTCTGCTTAGTAAAACATGAACTGAATTGAAGAGTAAAGATCTTGCAGTAATTTAGAAGTAGAGCATTGGTTGATTTTTTTGCCAAATATGCCAAACCTTAGCTTTTATATTATTCCCTGCAATTGATATTAGATCCTTCTGTGCATTATCTGCCAGTTGGAATGAAGTCTAACATCCAAATGATGGTGGTTTTAACATCAATGCAGCTTCAGAGAAATTAGATTTTCTGTAAAGCTTTAGCAGCACTGAAGATAAATACAAAGGGTAATAAGTAGTGTAATGATCTTTGAATTTGCAGCTTCATCCTTTTCAGTATCCCAGGAGGCTAATGTAATTTCACAGGATAAGGTACTAAGATGTAACACTTATCTTTCTCCTCCATGCCTATACTATCGACTCTGATGTAATAAATTAGCATTGGAATGAAAAAAATGTCAATCAAAAAATAGAGGCATACATTTGAAGGCAGAAAGGAAGAGAAGAAGTAATACAAGTATGTTGATGCACAGTTTTGTTACAAATTCTGACAAGTATTTAAAGTATTAAAATGCCTGCTTTGAAGTATAAATGAAAAGCACATATTCTGTCAGTGATATTATCATGTTGATTTTGATAGCCTTTTCTTTATGCAGCACTGATGTGAAGACATTTCTGTAAAGCAATTGTGGAATTCTGAGCTAATCAAGGTATTTCAATACAGAATGTAAAAGGAAAAAAGGTTTTTAACTTGTGAATGGATTACAACACAGGTACAAATTAATTGAAATGTAAATTTTTACTAGGACAGAAATAAGTTCAACGTAGCATTAGGTCTTCTCATTTTCTTTATTTAATAAACTTTACTGGCTATGTTTAGGTTTTTTAAGGAAATCTGTAGACTTTCTAAATGAATATGATATACTAACAAAAAAATTCTCATTTCAGAATAAGAGAATCACAGAATAGTGGGGGTTGAAGGAACCTCTAGAGAACATATAGTACAAATCCCCTGCTCAAGCAGATCCATCTAGATCAGGTCACACAGGAACACATCGAGCCATGTTTTGAAAACTTCCAGAGAAGAAGACTCCACGCCCTTCCTGGGCAGCCTGTGCCAGGGCTCCCTCACTCTCACGGGAAAGAGATATTTCCTTATGTTTAATGGAGTTTTTTGTGTTCCATCTTTCTTTTACCCCTTGTCTTGTAACTAGAGACAAAAGAAAAAAGTGTGACCCCATCCTCTTGACATGCACCTTTTAAACACTTGTAAGTATTAATGAGATCCACCCTTATTCTTCTTTAGGCTGAACTGTCACAGTTCCCGCAGCCTGTCCTTATAAGGAAGTTGCTCCAGTCCCCAGTCATCTTGCTGGTTGTCCTGGTTTGGGCTAGGATAAGGTTAACTTCAGTGAGGCAGTAGGAAGGGATACAGCATGGGCAGCTAACCCGGGCTGGCCAACAGGTATTCAATACCATACTAACGTCATGCTCAGTACATACAGTCAGGGAGCTAGTCGGGTGGACGGTGCTGCGGAAGCGCAGGGGTTCCTTTTTTTTTTTCTTT